>WBMZ01015796.1:0-43801 GCA_013400975.1 Atrichornis clamosus
TCTTTTAAACTAAGACAACTAGTCAAATTTGTAACCCATTTCACTACAGTTTTACTTGTGCAAACCAGCACAGTGTTACCCCATTTTAAAGCACTGTTCCACTTGTGTGTAATTGAAAAACCTACAGAGCTGACTATGTTTTATTAGTGGAGAGCAGCTGGGGAGAGGATAATTCCCACACAGCACCTTGTCATGTAGAAACACAAGGCATTACTTTTATTAATTGTTAAGCAATTTGTCTGCTCTACCACCAAATAACTTTCCCTCATGTGCAATCCACAGCCCTGCCAAGAGAATGTTGCCAAATCACCACTCCCTCCACCTGAAAGCCATTTTCATAAGCTCTTGTTTAAAGTAGAAACCAAATGGTTATTGTATTTTTGTTAACATAATGCAGCTATATTATAACAACCTGTGGCAGATACACAGGATTTGGACATTCATGCTAACAGATGTTTGAAAAGGGAACAATTCTGTTTGGTTTGTTTATATGCCAGCAGAACTTGTGCTGAATCTGTATAAAAATCATCTTCCTCCTTCTGAATATATATATTAGGGAAAGGACTACATTAATCCCTAGTGTAAATCCACTGAAGTAAGCAATGTTACATCAGCAATGAATTTGACCCTTTGTGGTTAAAAGACATTTATTTTAAAGTGTAGTCATGAATCCATCTTCTCCCTGTCCACCTACCTTCCTTAAGAGAGGATGTGCTATGCTAAATAACAATATTAATTAGTTGGTGGTGGCTTTCTGAGTATGTGCTGAACACTTCTCCAGTTATCTAAGGATATGGTTTCATATGTTTAACTTTTGTATTTGGATAAAGGGATTACACCATGAGTAATGTCTAACAACCATTGCATATGGTTTATTTGCTTTGCAACATCTGCTGAATCTGCTGAAGATCAAATCCAATTTTAAAAAAATCCAGGAACTAACTAAAGTCTTAACAATGTACCGAACCAGGGACACTGCTCTTTTGCTTGAAGACAAATGTTCCCATGTCCATAAGAATACAAAATGGTTCTGCCTCAAACACATCCACTAATTTACATCACTGGAGCCAGTAGGAAATATAACAGTGAAAAGAAAACTAAACAGTGGAAGAACAACAAGAAGTAGAAAAATAAGTGCAGGACTGAGCAGAAATGGAATTTCCATAAGGATGTAATACTGGGAGAGGATGAGAATCAAAACAACAGAGGAAAGGCTCTGCTGGTGAAGTAATAACTCAATAGAGAGAAACTGAGAAGTGCTGTTGTGTTGGACCTTTTCTAGGTTTCTTTGAACAAATCTTCTATTTGCAAAGGACTTGGGTGGCCTGGCAATCTCCTGCCTTATTTTCCCCATGAATACATGTGGAACGTGTCTTTGAAGGTCCATTAGGAAAGTGACTACAGAACAGATGGATTTCCTTGTTTATTAGCAGGCACAAGCTAATGACAAACATCACTGTGGCTATTACCTTTTGCTTCAATTATTTCCTTAGCGAAAGGACCAGTACATTTAATGATTCCAAGGCAAGAGAGAGCAGGAACACATTTCTAACTTTACTTCCCTTTAAGAAAAAGGTATATGCCATCTGTTTTTTTCAGATTTACTACTCATACTTTACTTTCTACCCTTTTTTTTTTTAATGTGTTCATTAACATCTCTAATCCTTGAGTGCCAAAACAGAAATTCTTGACCAGCAAGCATCACACTAGAGAACAAAAATCTTGGTCAAATCTCCTCTCACTTAGTCCTAACACAAAAAAGGAATTGGAATTTATTCTTCTAGAAAAAAGATGCTTTCAATACTATCAGTGTTTTTATGCTTATTCTTCTCTAATATAAGTAAGAAAGCAAACAAAAGAAATGAAGAGGAAAGAAGGATGTTTCAGTGGTTGGTGTGGCACTGTTCAGGGGTTGTTAGAACAAAAAGTTGAACACTGAGATTGAGTGGTCACTTTACCCCAAGGAAACAAGTGAAGCTTTTCATCTGAAGGTTACAAAACAGCAGAGTGATTTGGTATGAGTGGGACTTTGTCATTAAATACTGCAAAAACTTCTGGGAATAACTGGGGAAGACAGAAAAAGGATGCTGTGCCATAAAAGAAAAACAAAAAAAAAAGGGAGAAGGTCAAATAAGTTGAAAAATTTTAGGCTGTTTGAAGCCTCTCTCACATCATTTAGGGAGAAATCATCTCACTAGCAATGCTTACTAGTTCTCTTCCACATCTCCATCTGTGAAGACCCTAAATTATGTAAACTCCAAAGAAGATTACTTAGACCATAGGCAATACCTGGATTTGTTATCCAAGCATGGCAGTTTTATCTATGTCATCATTTTGAAAGTTGTCAGTCCTGTCAGCATTTCTCTGAAGTGTGAAATAAAGAGCCCACTTCTCTGATCAACAATGCTTATTTATAGCCCGTACTTTTCAGCTGAATTTGTGAATTGTAAATGAAATTTAACTTACCTTCATCTTCTAAAATATTGAACACAAAGACATAATTGAAAAAAAAAACCCCAAAGCAACAGCTACCTTGATCCTGTGGCAAATTCCAAGCTAACAGAAGTAGTCTGTACTGTTTGAAAAGATTTACTCCAAGTGATATTTACTGTAATAGCCACTGCACAGTTTGCTGTTCCATCCCAGAGCAATCATCAACTCAATTAAGTAAATGAGAGAATCAAGTTATTCAGGGAATGTACACCTCTAATTAGCTGGAATTATTTGTACAGTTAATTCATTTATGGACAGATTTCTCAGCAAGCCCACGGTTTCCACTGCTTTCACACTGCTGCACTGGGCTTAATTGCCATTCTGTTTCTCTTAAAAACCTTAATGGATAATTGAGTGCTGTAGAGGAATGCAGGTGGTGAGAGTTAAATCTGTAAAGGACAGGCTGTCCTCATCACAGAGCTGGAAAAGGCAGTCTCAGAGGCTCTTTTTCTTCCTTCTGACAACCCTTGCTGTCTAACCAGTACTCCTACTTGTCGGCACAGATATGCACCACTGTGGGAATTGCACCTTGCCAGGAGGGGAATGTACGGCTTGAACTCCATCAGGCACAAAAGTCTGCTCCTGGCCAATCCTCCTCACTGTTTTAAAGCAACCTAACTTCCCCTAAAAGCGGTAGATCAATGACTCTGATCAAATGATGGAATGATGTCAGAACAGAGTTTTCATTATAAACCTTACCACTGCAAATATCCACGTCACAGACACATGTTAGCACATAAAACTCATAGAGCACAGCTGTTTTCTTGTTAAATTCAAGTGATTGTCACCAGTTCAGGGGAAAGCACAACCACAGTTGATTTTAGGAAAATGTATGCAAAAAATGGAACACCCCCCGCCCACCACCCCCCAGCAAATACTGGATTTTGCTGTCTGAATCTGTGAAGGAAGATACTTTTTTATTTTTTTTACTGCAAAAGACTGAAAACAGATTTTGTTTTTTCCTTTTTTGTTTTTTCCTGCATTTTGGATGTTGAATGAACATGGTTCTTTCTATTTAAATTTGCAGTTAGGCATCTGACCAGATCACTCATGACTAGAGCTATCCAAAAATATCCATCTGCTGAGAGAACTGTTATTTTTGACTAATTAGAACATGGAGAACTTTTATCAAACTGGAGCAGTTACTGCTTAAAAATTACAAGAAAAGAATTGTAACCACTGCTCTTAGATGTATTTTCAGCATATATAAGTTATTTTCTTGTGACAATTGAAAGAAAAGAAAACAGCTGCTGGAAATACTGAGATAGAAACTCAGGTTTTTTCCCTTTTACATACAACATTTTTTGGCTGTTACGTAGCTGAACCATCACCGCATTTCTACTCAGGCATATTTTCAGCTTAGCACATACAGTACATATAACCATTAAAAGAAAGCAAAATTCCCCAAAATGCTGTTTTCAACTGGAATGTGATAGCAAATTTCTGAGGCATACCTGCTATATTTACAACCAGAACAAACGCCCTGTTGCCAGCAGCACACACTGCATTTGACTGATGGTTTGTCCTGCTTCCCCAGCCCCCTGGGAGCTGGCTGCAGGCTCACCCCGTGGGAACTGATGAATATTTTCAGAAGGCCAAAGCAGAAATCATTGTCCAGTGACTGAAACTCAAGAACTTCCTGAGGAAGTTATGCCCTTCCCTGAGGTCTGGTCTTATATTTGTCACTTCAACACTTTTCCATCCTCTTTGGACTCCAGGCTGCTCTGTTGAGGTTGTGAGGCACACAAATCAGGGATGGTCACGGGCTGGGGCAGCCCCCTGGCCCTGACCCCAGCAGAGGTTGCTAAGTGCTATTGCAACACAAATAAAGATACAGTACTTGGCAGCTGCCTGAAATTCATGGACTAGATGGGAACTCAGGGACTTCGCTTCAGTTTAAAGGGTTTTGGAGAAACCTTAGGCCAGCCACTTCCCATTCTGGAGCCCAGCTTTTCCATCTGCAAAAACTGAGGTTGACTTCATGTGAAAGAGCTTGGGAGCCTCCGTGAAAGCCAAATGCTAAAACCATGCCCCTCTGTCAGAAGTTATATCCCATTTGTTTTAGCAATATTGAACAATGTGAATGACATTTAAAGGAAAAAAACCCTGAAATCATTTCCTTAAATAGATAAACTCCGCTTGCTGATTATGCAAATGCACATTATTTAGATAAGAAACATAGTATATAGAAAAGATACATAATGCCCTGCTATTAATGTCAGAGGAAAGATTATTTATGCTCTAGAGATTAAAGCTGGATATATTGGAAAGAAGTAAATGCAGGTATGACCTGTTCGATTAACTTTTAATTAGACATTTTAAGATGCATTTATTTTAAGTGGCTTCGGGGACAGATCATTATTTATGGCAGCATCAGGTTTTACTGGAAACCAAAGGCACAGCATTCCTTTGCTAAAGTCACTGCAGACAGGAGGAGGGATGGACAAGTCTCAGTCAGCCACTGGGAGAATTTTAGAGGAAACATTCGGATGGCAAAGCAATCCCAAAGAGCAAACCTAGAGGAATCCAAATTCTTACTGCAAAAGGAATGTAAGCAGTGAGCCAACATGGAGCCCACACAGACAGCACAGGAGGACAGAGCAACCTGCGGTAAAGAGGCACAGAGGAGCGCTTCTGGCCCAAAGTCCTCACGCTCCTGCACTCACCACCCAAAATCCACCCCCAAAGACCTCCCGGGACATAGATCTGGAACTCAGGAGTTCCCAGTGCATTCACAGCCTCCTATCCCAGCCCTCACAGCCCAGCATGTTCTGGAAAGCACCCATTCCCTGGGGCTCACCCTCTGTGGCAGTAGGAACAGCAGCGCTGCAGGCAACTCCAACCGCTTCTGACCGCTTCAAACCGCATCCAAGCAATTGAAACCGCTTCTGACCTGTTCAAACAGCATCCAACCAGTTCAAACTGGTTCTGACTGGCTCTGATTGGTTCAAACCTGTTCCGACCGGTTCAAACTGGTTCCAACTGTTTCAAACCGGTTTAATCCGGTTCAGTCCGCATCCGACCGTTTGGGACTGGATCAGTCTAGTTCCGACTGGTTCTGACTGGGTCAAACCAGTTTAAACCAGTTCAGCCCAGTTCCAACCAGTTTAAACTGGTTCTGACTGGAACAAACCACTTCAAACCAGTTCCAACTGGATCAAACCAGTTCAGTCCAGTTCCAACTGGTTCCAACCGATTCCGACCGGTCCAAACCAGTTCCAACTGGTTCAGTCCGGTTCCAACCTTTTCAAACCATTTCAAACCAGTTCTGACCTGTTCAAACTGTTTTCGACCGGTTCTGACCTGTTCCAACCGGTTCAGTCTGATTGACCAGTTGCAACAGGTTCAGTCCAGTTCCGACCGGTTCAGACCAGTTCTGACCAGTTCAAACTGATTCCAACTGGATCTGAGCAGTTTAAACCAGTTCTGACCAGTTGAAACCAGTTTAAACAGGTTCAGTCCGGTTCTGACTGGTTCAAACTGTTTCCGACTGGTTCAAACCAGTTCAAACAAGTTCAGACCTGTTCAAACCGGTCCAAATAAGTTCAAACCATTTCTGACCTGTTCAAACTGGTTCTTACCAGATCAGACCAGTTCAAACCGGTTTAAATCAGTTCCGTGTGGTTCTGACCAGTTCAAACGGGTCTAAATCAGTTCTGACTGATTCAAACCAGTTCCCGTCAGTTCTAGATGATTCAAAGCAGTTCTGACTGGTACAGACCAGTACCAACCGGTTCCAACTGGTTCCAATGAGTTCTGACCGGTTCAAACCCTTTTAAACCCTTTCCAACCAGTTCAAACCTGTTCAAACTGGTATAAATCGGTTGCAACCTGTTCCAACCAGTTCAACTTGTTTGAAAGTGGTTACAACCTGTTCAAAGTGGTTCCAACTCATGAAAACCAGATCAAACCATTGGAGCCAGCTTGAGCTGCCTTGCAGCAGTTGGAACCAATTTAGTCTGCTTTTCATTGCTCCGATTCTGTTGGAACCAGTTTACACCGGTTTGCATTGTCTTGTTCTGGTTTGTCTGAGATCAAAGAAATGAATTAGGGCAATATTTGAGGTTTGAATGAAAGCCCGTGGATGTTCCGATCTCTCCCTCCCAAGCACCACACCCTTGTGGCTGGGAGGTGAGGCTGTCTTGGCCCTGCTGGGAGCAGAGGCTGTGGGCTGAAGCCCTCCCTGCTGCCTGCCTGCCAGCCCTGCTCACCCCGGGCAGAGAGGGCCTGGCTGCCCTACAGACTGAGCCTTTGGCAGCCACTGGCCCCACGATACCTGCACTGTCCTCTGCTTGTCACCGCTGGGACACCCTCCCTGTCTGCATGGGTGTTCCAGGGAAAACCGGGCTCCCCCCTCTCTTCCCTTGCTCTGGTGGGAGAGGCCCCAGCTGCCCCTTGTCTGGGACTGCAGCTGCTGCCACTGCCTCAAGACCACACCAGACACCTGAGGGCCCAGGGAAAACCTAAACCACCTAGGGACTTGTATTTTACTCTTGGCTAAAATAGGGAGGAAAAGGCTGACATTTATAATTATCAGGGATGCCTCTAAGTAGTACAATCTTTCAGCAATTAAAAAAAAAAGGAGAAAAAACCCCAACAACTAAACTAATCCATACATACAAACCACCTCATGAAAACCCCCAACCAAGCAAAACCAGGAAGACAAGTCCAGAATTCTTTTTTTAGTTGAGGAGGTGCTCCCATGCCTTCATAAAATGACCCAGGTGTCTTTAGTGGCAAAAAAATAGGTGAAGAATTCACAACAGCACAGCAAATGAGAACAATTACACAGGCCAGTGTTTCCTGAAAAGCAATCAGCTCCCTGACTGTCTCTCCTATTCATGTGACCAAAAGCCCTTAAAGCTCAAGCATCCACCAAGAACTCAGACTCTGGGTGTGTGGCACGGGGCATTCTGAACATCGCCCTTCCTCCCATTAAGAAACAAACCCCAAAACTTATTCTTTAGGTCACGGAGATGTACACAGTCCTCAGAAATATTCCAGTTTTGTTTCAGACTAATCCAATGTTTTCAGTTACTTCAACGGAGTTCTCAATAGACAGTAAACATATTTATATGAATGAATAAATAAGGGACAAGTACTATAGGTCAGCAAGTCAGAGGCTAACCCCAGCTACTGCCATCACACTAATTACATTTTTGCTAGCCTTTCCCATCTTACTGTTTAAAATCACACATGTGCACAGTTCAAGCAGACATGGAGTGTTCAAAAAAAAGCAACACCAATAGCATGCTTAAGAAACAACAGTCTAGGCAGGACACTGAACTTTTAACTGCAAGTTAAAATGGGGAAACAAAAAGGAGAACCAATCTCCAACTAAACGTGCAGTCTGCAGACTTTATCTTCATTACACATGTATTTTTCAATTCAAAAAGATTTAATTACCTACTGAGGATCTGACTCTGATCTAAGCCACTTAATGTTTCTAAAAATGAAAACTTCCAATGTAAGGAACTCTTCTCTGATACAGCATCACACCAGATACAGGTAATGACAAAATTATTAGAAATAACTCCTAAAATTCCCATGCATTAAATCATACAATGATTATTTTTGAGTGTTGACTTCCAGAGGTCTTGTTGTCTGTCCAGTTTTGCTAAAGCTCCATCACTTGCAGCATGACACATGCGAGTGTGCCTCTCTTTTCTGCAGTGCATCTGTTTTATTGCTGAAGGAATCTGGAACAAGATACTAGGTGATCTTGAGGCTAAGGACTCTTTTTCAAGGGAGCGATAAATTTGTCTTGCTGCCATTTGGGCAAGGGCTGGAAAACCTAGAAAAACTGCACTTCCACAAATTCCTGTATTTACCAGTCTCAATCAGTGGCTTCCATTTTCTGATGGTTTATAGTCTTCATTCAATTTTCTTCCAAGTTATTAAAGGATTTAAGGTTTTTTGTCATTTATTAAAACGAGGAACAAGAGTAGAAAGAAAACTTCTACTTTTCAAAGGAGAAAAGTATTTACTAAAATAATTCACAATATATCCTTCAAGTTCTGACTTTGCCTTGAGGATTTCTAAATATAACACTTCTACCTCTCAAACACAGCAGTAGTTACAGTCTGGCAAGACCATTGTCCAAAGTGATGTAACATGTGGGACCAAGCTGGAGCAACACTGTTCCTTCTTGCAGATGAAAATACAGTAATGCATTTGTGGGTCCATCCAATCATTTCTTTGCTTTTTACAGGCCAAAGGTCCTCTGGGGATCATTGCAAAGTGTTCCCAAGTGCTGTACTCCGCATTTAGGGGTTGGCTTTGCTGACAGATGTGAAAACACCTAGCCAGACATTCTCCAGCAAATGCACAGGATATTGAGAGCATAACTAATCACAGATAAATGTAAGAATAATGTCTGTTTAAGATTTAGGCTATTTAATTTTAAGCTGACTTCTTTGTTTGTAATTAATTTATTGTTTACTGATCTGTTTAGAATACAGACTTGCTGTTTTCTTGCTACAGAAAGTCACCAGGATAAGATGTAATTCAAAATGAAGCAAGTGTCCACTGTGTGTATAAAACCTAAGTAATTTTAGAGTGACGAAACAGGATAGTCTGGATCTCACTGGTAGCATTTGAGGCAGTAAGTATTTTCACTTAGCATCAATTTATGATTGCCTCTAACCATTTTGCCTTTTCCTATGCCTCTCCTCTCAGTTCCTTCCCAGCTTCATTTTTTTGCGTGTAGACACTGAAGCTCACAGTATTTCTTGAAGTTTGTCACCATTTTATTCTTTCCAGCTCGCATTCCTTTTCTATCACATATCTTCATGCCCTGTAGTCACGTGACAGAGTGCTTGTTTTCAGCATGTTCCTCCAAGATTGAAACATAGCACCGAATGTCACTGTACATAAACCTTAATCCAAATCACCATGGCTGTTCCTGAATAATTTAGAAAGCTATTCATTGTGGTAAGGAGTGTGTAGGATATCTCAGAAAAGCCTTCAAAACCTGTTAGTCTTGCAGCCTCCATTCTCTTTTCTGGGTAAAAAACCTTCACTGACATTCAAGTTACGAAAGGCAGTAAGTTAGCAAACATCCCAAAGATCCTGCCATCGAAAGTGCAAATGCATAATAAGATATCAGAGCATCAAAATTCTGGTAATCCTTTCTAAAAAAATGCTCAATGCTGACATAAAATTGACATTCTGTTTAATAATGAGGGGTTTTGTTAGCTTTGCTTTTGTGCTCACCATTCCCACAAACCATAACCCAGAGTTAGTTGAGCCTTTCCTTACATCTGCCTCAACCTTGTTAATACTTGTTTTAGCTCTGGAAAATGCTTCCACAGCCCCTTGTCCAGTGGAGACCCCTGCATCCTTATTTGATGGATTAAAAAGTGACATATATTTTTCATCACTTTATTACTATTTGCACTGAGCTACTTGCTTAGTCACACACAATGAGGGTTCCAGGGAAAGGAATCTGGAAGACACATGGAGAAGCCATTGCTGTGTTATTTTGCCTTACTAAGAGACATTGATTAAAATTGCCCTTCACAATTCAGAGTGACCATTTCTGGGAGCATACTAAAGAATGACACAAAGGAGTTTTTAAGCTGAGACTTGGCAACATTTTAGTGGGTCAAATCTGAAAGCTTCTTTTTTTCTTAGATTTGGGTTTATTTTGTTTTGTTTGGGTTTTTTTTAGGATTAGACTCATTACAGCAGAAAATTATTATGAACCTTAAATCTGACTTTTGGATGCTTATTCTCTTAGCCTTCTCAGCTGGATGCTTTATTCTCAGCCTGCTCAGCAGGCTTGACCATAAATAACCCAAAGATCTTTAAAATCTTTTCAAATACATGTTTCATTTTGTCATGTTTCATTTCGATCTCATTTGGTGAAGATGATTTATATTTTGATCCCTTGGAAATAACAAGCTGGAGTACTGTTCACTGTCCCATCTCACTGCCTACTTGTGCTGCCAGTTGTTTTAGAAGCTGTGCTGAGACAAAAACCGGCAGTGAGAGGTGAAAGGTACCTCTCTCTGGCCATCAAGGCCAGTCCAGCCAGAGCAGGTTTCAGGGCACTGCTCTTTGCTGGTCCCTGAGGACCTCTCTTCCTTCATCCACACAAAGTCCAGTCAGGAGGCAAATGAGCTATTGCCACACAAACCACCACTTCAGACAGTCATGGCCATCCAACTGTTCTCAAACACCAGCCCGTGAGTCAGCATCAGAAAAGCGGTAACAAGTCAAAATAAGGGTCCAGCCAGTGCTCCTGTCTCCCAAAAAAAATCCTTGTAGCTTCCACCTCTTTGCAACTCAGACTTTCTGAGCCTGATTCGATAAACTGCATTTTATATCGATTTTCCAAGATGCTTTTTAACTAATGAAAACACTTAGCTTCCACATAATCCTGAAGTAAGGCCGGTGTTTGTGTGAAGCCTGGATGTTACAAGCACTGCAGCATATATGACAGAGAGAGGTGACATTTCTGTGATCTTCAGAGCTACCTAGATGACAACACACATTAGTATTATGAAGGAAATAAGGTTAAATCTTTTTGAAAGACATGTACAGCACTTCAATAGTATTCAGCTCTGATCTTTATCTAGATTTTTATTTGTTTGGGTTTTTTTTTAAACCACATCTATTGAACGTAGAGGCTACAAATCAAAGAACAGGATCACTCCTGCAGGAGATGCTTCCTCACTTCTTTACTGCTATTTATAGCCTTAGCCCTATATGCTTGCATACATCCAGTTCTTAATTTTTTAATTGTTCTCAGTCACTCATTGAGAAGTCTGCCAAAAATCTATTTTTCAATGACAGATTCAGGAGTTGAGCACAACTTTACTTGTCTATTATGGAAAGCCAAATATCTATTTTGTCTTCTGTTGTCACTGTTTTAAAAGCTTTGGTATGTTAAAGTATGAAAAAAGTCAGTTGTACTTGCAGTTATTTATTCAAGTGATTAAGATGACAAAGCTGTCAAAACAAATGCAGACTTCGAGAAACATTGAGCTACTGAAAATATTTTGTCTAAAAGCTCTCTTAAGAATCCGTTCTTAGCATATACCACACAACTGAACAGGGTAGGAATCGAGAAGAGTGAATATATACTCTTGTTTTTGATAAGTCACCACTTACAGACAGATAGTCTTTTGTATAGAGGAAAGTCACACTGGGCTTTCTCAATATGAACCTCCTAAAAGGAGACACAAAACACCAATGGGTCAAAACCACAAACAAGTTTCCAACCCACAATATATGAGCATACATTCCTTTTTCTGAATAAAAACTCCCACTGATGTCAAAAAGGCCAGAATAGCACCTTAAATCCAACAATTTTTGATCATAGCACTAGAGGAAAGTGTGAGGATAGAAAAAAAATATAGTTGCTACTTGGAATAAATCAGAGTAACATAACTGCATAGAATACATTGAGAAACTCTATATTTATTCACCTCTCAACTCCCTGGGTGCTGAACTACTCTCCTAAGCCAGAGTCTGTGAATCGATCACTTTTTGCCCTGTGGAGCATCATGAAAAATGGTGTTTTTATAAACAGTGCAACACAAATATTTTAAAGTCTTTATAGTTGTCAGGTGAAGATGGTGATTTTAAACATAGCATTCACCATTTCTAAGTAGGATCAGATGGCTAACTAAGTGCCTTCAGATTTCATTCCCAGTTTTCTAAAAATTGCTGTACTTCAACACCTCACTGCAGTTACCTCATCTTCCCTGCTCACGAGTATGGTTGTCCTGGTCATCCTTTTGGAGAAGTGAAAGCACTCATTAGTTATTAATTTGTCCTTGTCATCCCACTTCTCTTCTGAACCCCAGTGTGATTTTACTACCATGACCATGACTTGTTTTATTGCCTTTCAATGCCACTTGCAGAAGAGTTTCAAGTACAGCCTTTATCTCTCTGTGCACAGTCTTTCACATGCCAGGAGAGCCCAGAGGATGCTTTGCAGTCCAGATAACCAGGAAAGCCATGTCTTCTCTAGGCAGTGGCTGGCCCATTGCACTGCCTGAACAGGTGAAGCATCAGCATGGGTTTCAGATACAGCCACCACCCTGAAAGAGGACTAGAGCTTTTTTCTCTCTAAGGCCTTGCCTGAAGTTGAGGTTGTAGCTTGTTCAGTGATTTAGGTACCTCTCTTCTGGAGACATTCAAATTTTGTCTCAATAGTTTGTTGGGTTTTTTCCTAGTAATACAATTTTGTCAACCACTGGGATTTTTTGGGGGGAACTGATTTTTTTTCGTTTTTCATTATATCTGTTGAGACTATACAAGGTGGAGGTGGATATTTTGCTCAACTCATGCTCTGAAAGATGTAAAGGGAGTTGATAATCACAGGCAATGTATAACACCCAAAAGTCATCTGAAGATAGCACAGCAAGCAAAGAGAATGAGTAATGGTTATAATAAGGTTAAAACCTAGAGGGAAAGTAGTTAAGAAAAAAAAGACAGAATAAAGCTAGAAAATCCCTCACTGATAATTTATGTGTGCTATGGAGAGAACCCGGAAACCTGAGCAGTATGATCAAAACCCAAGAGCATGGAAAAAAGTAGTACTCAGTGAGAAAACCAAGAGTAAAAGACTATATAAGGTACTGCCAGGAGATGATCCAGGTAGGAGACTGGAAAGGACTGTAAATTACAGTTCAGGAAATGTTCACAAAAGAAATAAAATTTTTTCACCTACTCCTATTAAAAAAATACCCAAACCCAACCAACAACAACACAAAAAACCCCAAACCAATCCACATCACCAGAAAAACCTGCACAAACTCTTTTGTAGCTCAAGACTTAACACATTTATTCTGTGTTTCAATTGCAGTTTTATCACAAAGTAAAATAGAAAAAAAGGCTGACAGCACACCAGACTCTTTATATCTGTATTACTAATCAGATAAGAAAGATGAGGTGGGAATAAAATACTGACTCTATTTTTAGGAGTTTCTTAAGCAGTCAGTATCATTAAGTCAATAGAGAACTCTTTATGCATTTGGAAAGGTCTGGTGCCTATACATGCAGTTACAACTTAAAGAGGCAAAAAAACCCAAACCAAAGCAAAACTCAAACAAAAAAACCAAGCACCATCCAGATTCTGAAACATTATTTCAAAACCTACAAGATAAGCTATGTGAAACCATTCCATCTGAGGTTCAATATCAGAAGGAATATTTTAAAATTAAAGAATTATAAACTTTTGGACCCTTCACTAGTTTTTGTCCCTAAGAATATGTTGTTTAGTGAAATGAGTGACAGGTTTAAGGTATCCAGGCACAAAGACATTGTGGTAAAATTCAAAGTATGTCCCTGTACTCAAGGTTGGGTTTTTTTCTCCTGACTTTCAGCTTTGTACCTGGTTTTGGTAATGGTAACCACTCTGTCTCTGCAAAATAGTACCCAGAGGCAGAACCCAAATTATCTGCATTACAGTAGAAAATAGCACTTGTGGAAGAAGAAACCTCACTAAGATGAAGACTAAAATCCAATTACAATCCCAACCACGATGGTCAAACTTCCCATACGAGTTTTGCTGTGGCCTTCTTAGGTCATGACATTTTCTTTCTCTTCCTCATATAAAAGAGTTAAGCAGCTGTCTGAATACACTGTATAATGCAGAAGAAACGTGAATAAATCCTATAAGGGTTTCCAAAAGTTTTGTAGCTCACCACCTTGACAGGTTTGAAGAAGGATATATTAATTTCCTGGCACTCTGGCAGCAACTATGTTAAAAAGGTAATAGCAAGAAGAAAAAGAGGTGTCACTCCTCTGCATTAATTCATAATATCGTTTTACGTTCTTTAAATCCCTTCCTCTCCCAAGAAGTCACCAGTGTAGGATAATACAGCAATATTGAAATTCTGCTCTAGTGAAAGAGGAACAAAGAGGCCTTTCAGTCTCCACAGTGCTATGTGAAAGCCACCATTTATACCTAAGTTGTTCCCTGAAAAGCACTCCTGTAAAAGCTTTGCACAGTACCTGTCTAAAGAAATGCAACTGCTGCATTGTCAGATTATTCCCTCGAGAGGGGGCATTAAATTGTTCCCAAGAAACTCATACCCCTCTGAAATCTATATTTCAGGAGTGGATTTCTTTGTACTCATCAAGGTTGGAGATCAATGATTATGCACATCTATAGTGTAGCAAGAATTCATTAATCTTGAATTTATTTCTTGCAACAGACATTAAATGCCTTAAAACATACAAGGCAGAGATTCCCTTATGGAACTAATACAAAGTGAAAAGCTGTACAAGGAAGGTACTAGCACAAGACAGATACATACTAAACAAATGTTATTACGGAAAAATAGCAATTAAGATTCTCTTAATTAGCCTGTCATTTTGTATTTATCATCATAATGTTTGTTTTACAATGCTTTATTAAATCTGGCTTTATGACAAACAGTCTGCTGGCAATACATCCTGCTGTGCAACATATGGTGTTACACCTAATGAATATTAATGCTGTGAAGTACAAATGGTCTTCTGGGACAAGGGCTGATAGCTGGGAAACTCCTGCAGATGGCATCATTATTCAAAGAGGTTAACCTCACGTGTTTCTCATCAGGTCTCCTCCATAGCTACCTAGGATGCTGCCTGTAGGCTTTCAAGAGAAGACTGTAATACATAAAAAATATTCACAGTCCCATTCCCAGTTATCAAGGGTTTGAATTTTTGGGTATTTGGGGTTTTTTTGAGTTTGTTGGTTTTTTGTTTTGGGGTTTTTTGTTTGTTTGTTTGATTTTGGGGCTAGGTGTGGGTTTTTTGCAGGTTTTTGTTGTTTTGTTTGTTGGGGTTTTTTTAAACAAAAAAGTTATAGTTTGGCTTCATACTAGTCTTTGATAAAAAACAAAACCCAAAAAAACCAAAACCCAAAAAACAAAAAACCCCCAGCCCTCTTCCCAAATTGAAGACAATCTTCATTTGGGATTTCTTACATTGTGCTAGACAATGTCTGGTGTTGTTCTGCTCCTATATCTGTTCCATATCCTTATAATAAATCTGATGGAGAGAGACACGCTCTCCCAAGACAGAAACACAGGCAGAAGAGTTTTTTTCCCTGGACACATAGTTGTACCTTTGGGGCCAGCAGAGTCACAGGGACTGTGGTACAGAGCAGTGAGCAGGTAGCTAAGCCTCAGAGACCACAGCAAAAACTCCCTAGGGTGCAGCACCTTCTGCAGCTCAGAACCATTGAGCATTTGCAATGGAACGTGGAGAAGAGCATCCATCTGCAAGAACAGAGTGCACCTTGGGCACAACCTTTTCTACTTCAGCTCCAGCTTACCTGTTTCCCTGAGTTTTCCACAAGGTGTTAAGCCTTATCCTTCCCTCTTCAGTTTTGGAAGCCTTTCACTTCCCTTGGGGAGCTCATAGCAGGAGAGCACTTGGCCACATCCAGCTAACACACCTCAAGTCCCACCACTCTTACACAAAAATTAAACCTGCAAAATTGGGAGATGCTTGAAGAGGCAACAGAACCAAAGCTACACTAACTTTAAGTCCTGTAGCAGTCTTCACTGAGAAAAGCCTTATTGATTACTTCAAGAGGAGCTACTTTTACACAAAACTGGTTCCTACACTGCTTGCTAGACAACTTCCCTCAAGGAGTAAATATCTTCAGAGAAACTCTGTCCTTGTGTTGTCACCTTCATCTTCCCCTCCAGCCCCATCTTCTCCAGTGCAATCCAAGCAATTGGTAAGCTAGTGACAGGAGAGGTGGCTGTACTATCCCCAAATTTCCTTGCCCAGATGTCTTAGTGGTACATGACTTAATTTTGTCTTTATTGAAGACAAAGACCCCTCATACTGATAACTGAACAGTCAGAGCTCTCCTCCACCCATTCCTTGGTGTGGAAGAGGTCGGTTTGTGAAGAAATTCTCTCCTTTTTCTCTGGCTGGAAAATCACAACACCAGGAGAAGTAGTTCATTATAATTTCTACAGCATATCTGTTTAGGGAGCTACTGCAATTGGACAGATTCCTGCTCTGAACAGGTTTCTTATTATTTCACAGCTTCATGAAAGTAGCTCATATCTGGCAATGATATGGTCCAAGAAGTTATGTCCTGGTCCTTTTAGCACATTAAGCTTTAAAGATTTGATTACTGAATATGATTTATATTTCAAAAAAGCTACTTGCTGGTTTTAAAAACTACTTTCCATCATCATTTTAAAAAAACCAAAAATCACAAAAAACCCCAACCCACATTCAAAAGCCCTGATTAAGTTTGCTTTGATTACTTCCCTTTGCACCCAGAAGGAAATAGTGCTGTATCTCTATGAGGAAAGTGATTATGGCTGCACAAAAGACAAGCACATTATGCTTGTTTGAGAAATTGTCTAGAATTTTCCGGAAGTTTACAAATTGAGAATGACAAAACAGACCCACCAGATTTTCATAACAAGTTACTCCCAGATTCTCCATCAAGTCTGACTACAGAAATGACAGCTGCGCTCACCAATAGTCACTTTGTTTATGGTGCACCAATTATGCAGCATATTCTCCTAAACAGCTGGGCAAAACATGCTTATTTGAATGCCATAAATGCTTCAGCTATTCACAGAACCACCCCAATATAAGCTTTTGGCTTCCTTCTGCTAAGAAAAATCACAGTTTGACTCAGAGAAAAGAAAAATAAATACAACACTGGCTGCCAGAATGCTGAAGATAGGCTGTTGGTTTTCCCTAGATTTATTTTGAGAATATTACATTTATTTTAGTCTTTCAATTGCCTGTTGCCGCAACAAATAGAAGACACTCACAACTTATTTATGTTCAAATATTTCTGGATAAACACCAAAAAGACAGCACTAGCTGGAACAGAAGAGGCAAATCAGCAGCTTACTGTAGGCACTAAACAGCTTTATGAGCACACAGTGCTAAGCCAACCCCACATCTTTACAGCAGAAAATTTCCTTAGGAAGAAATGCACCTGCAGACCAACCCTGACAAGGTCAGGCATTAGATTCTCAAATGCAATCAGACTAACCTACATTTTTGACTCCTTTGTTATTTTGTGGTCTATGGGAAGATCACAGAGCTGCAGACAGGTCATCTCTCCCTGCAGAAGGGCCATGTCCAAGCTTGGAACCAGCCTTTAAGGTATTGTGACCAGGAGTTTCAGTTTTAAGGTTAATCATGTAACACCTCAAGAACAGAGGCCATGATGAGGTCTGAAGGTGTGAGACAGAGTCACCATGGCCCTAACCTCTACCTGAAGTACAGTAGCTAGAAGCAGACCGTACTGCTCTTCCACCGTCTCTCTCAAGACCTATGTACACTGTGCCTACTGCTCTCAAAGCCAGAACAGTTTGGTTGTTTGAAATGAACCAAGTCCCATATATACAGCTTAGGGTGTTTGATGATGTCATGTGGACAGACAAAGCTTATTTTCTGCTGTCAGAAAGAGTACTCTGTGTGTGACTCCCAAATCACCTCTCATCTCTATTCCACATTCCCAAAAACATTAATCTCCAGCAGCCATATAAAGAACTAATCAGACTGACAAATTAGCACAATATACTATCGCTAAAGAGCCAGTAAAAATGGTAAAGGTGCTTTAAAGCCCTGAGGATCAGAAGGATATGCAACTGAATATTACAATGAGTGAATGGGTGCAGAGATTTCCCTGTCAGGGGATAGTTCCCCTTCAGTGCTTAAGAGAAATCACCTGGAAGCTACTACAGTTCTGGTGTGAGGTAACAGCAAGGGGAATAAAGAGCAATAGCAGTGTATTTAAAAGCTATTGCATTTATCAACAAAAAAAAAAAAAACCTGTGAAATTTTGGCAGTGTTTGAACACAAGGTCAGAAGCTGTCCTGCAAATGTCCTCCTTCATCCCTCTGTTTTGACACATACCTCCTCTCCTTGGCTGACACTTTTCCCACTGCATGTTGAGATCAAAGGGGAGGTTAGGCTCCCTCCCTCTTATTTGTTTTCCTGTTTGTTAAAGGCACCATCAATAATGAAGGCAGATCTCTGGGAATAAGGTTTGTTATTTAACTTGTGACATTTTTTGTAACTGGATCCAAAAATTGTAAAACATCATGGATGTTTCTGTGCAAGTGAATAAACAGTAGCTACAGCTTTATGGATATTTTGGCTTAGGACTGAAGCAGTTTCTAAAGAAGCAAATTCTTCATTTTTCATATGGGACTTAGGAAATATATCACAGCAGAGGAGACTGAATTTTAAGGCAGACACATAACAGGCCAAACTTACAGTCTTGATATAACAGATCAGACCACTTAAGCCAAAATAATAAGGTTCGTTAGTGGGTTATACCATTTCATTGCTCAACAGAGCAAATGGTGCCAGCTCTCTTAAAAGCTATTTCTTCCCTTGTTTTTCTTTTAAAATAAACAGAAAAAGTTTAAGACATGGAAGATGACAGAAAGCTTCCAGACAGAAAGTTTTCGTTTTAACCTGATGAAATTAACATATTGGACAACTGTAAGGAACAGTTTGCTGTCCAAGGGCAGGAATCCTCAAGTTATTTATAGCTTAAGGATATCAAAATTGTCTCTTTATGCCCTTCAGCTATCAAATAAATGGTACCCACTCAGTTGCAGGGCTTCCACAAAGACAGCTTAAAGGAATGTAGACAGCATCACCCTGCCAGAGTCAGAACAAACCTTCAAGTATTTGGTTCTGGAAGCAACCTGGATCCCAGGATTTTTTTTTTTTCTATTTCTTACCCAGGAAAGAAAAAGGAAAGGTGCATAGGAAGGAGTTGCAAGCATTTTGTTTCTATTAGTCTTGACCACTGCCTTTACTGATATCTACCAGCTAAGCTGCTGGGTGGTGACTTCCAGACGTTCAGGTCTGTGCTGTGGTAGGAGCATAGGAACTGTTAAAGGACATGCCCAGACTGCTGCTCCTCAAGGCACCTTCCCTTCACTTTCCTGGTGCAGTAGAGCTGTCCCTGTCCAGGCAGCCCCCACCCAGCTCGGTGCTCCCGTGCTCCAGTGCCCACTGAGCCTGTGGGTGGGACAGCAGGGAGAGGGAAGAAGGGGATGAGATAAAAAAACCAGCAAAATCCCTGGCCCTTTTCCTTTTTCCTTGCTCAGGGGGATGGCTCACTATCTGCACACTACCTCGGGGCAGGCCAGTCCGTGGCTGATAAATCTGGATGGAATAGCCTTGACGTCCTGGGGAAGAGGATGCCCAAGAGAGGCACTCTTGTTACTGCTGAATCCAAACCTACAACAGCTGCTGAGACACACCCAGAAGGTCTTTCTCTGTCTGGCTTAAGGCTGTAATTTTTTAGCCTGAGGCTACTGTCTTTTTTTGCCTATTTACCCGAGAGAAGCAATTAGCAGTTTCCCCCAAGACAGCTATTTTTATACCATTTTCTGATTGTTATTTCTGCTTGGTGGCTTAGCACACACTTTCTTAACCTTTATTTAATTTTCAAATTAACAGTGTTTGTATCCTGATCAGTTTAAACAAGGAAATTTCCACAGCAGTTTTAGCTTTTGTTATCCAAATCTGAATTACATCATCTCAGCATTCAGATCACTGAAAACCTCATCCAAATGACTGATAAAGGAGGTTCATTCTTTAAAATGGGTCTCATACCTGATAAGGATACTACAAAGTAAACACAACTAAAATATGGGTTTGAAAGCTTTCCTACTCCTCCTTCAATTCCAGACAGCTCTCCAGTTCTGAGGGTATGTACTGAGGTCAGTTTGTGAAATTCTGCACCAGATCCCCCTCCAATAGTTTCATACATTTCTAGGGAAGTTCAAACAAGCAGCAGATAGAGAAGGTGAAACCCCCTATGATGGTTTTCGTAGATGAAGTCTGCAGCTGCAAGATTCACTGTGAGAATACCAAGTCAACTTTTCTTGGGCTGCTGATACAAGCTCAAAGATAAATACAGGCACTAAAACAATCAACCTCTCTTATCTATTGTATGTCAAAGCTGTTTTTTCTCTTGCAAAGTACACAGAGGTAAAACTTCTTGGCTGTTTGATATCTTATGCAGCTGGTTGTCCTCTCTGAGGAAACATAATTCAATACTCAGAACTTCCCTCTGTTGCACACATATGCCTAGACATGAGTGGAAACAATAGCAGACTCCTACAGAATTTGGGGCAAAACTGGAAGAACAGTGATTTAAAAAAGATTGCTGGGCTATGCCAGCTCAGGTGAGAGTTTTCATCATACTTCCAACTAGTTCTCTAAGCAACAGAATAATTCTTTTAATTGTTACTAACTCACAGCTGCTGGGGCTAGGGGTAGATTTTACCATGGCCCCAGTCTTGCTATCAGGTTCCTGCTTTTTCTAAGCAAGTCTGAATACCAGAATGTCTAGGTTACCACCTGTATCCTAAGAACATTTTTACCATCACTACTCCAATAAGCAGGTCAATTTAATTGGCTGAAATGAGCAGTTTTTTCCAGAAGATCTCATCAAATGTTATATCCTTAGCAAAGCAGCAAAGGTTAAAACAGCATTAACATTGATGTGCTGCTTACGAAATGTTTCTCACACACAGAATGCAAGTGGTTCACAATACTGTGCTAATTCAATAATGAGAATAGCCAGGAATTTTGTATTTTTAAATTAATTGGTGTTGCATCAATCTTAAATGTCAAGTACTGAGTTTCTAAGAGCTATGCACCATCCATGAAAATAACAGAAATGGCAGGTATAATGCATCATATCTTATATACTAATAAAAACACTGACTGCTATGCTTTATAAGGTCATGGCTTACTGCTGTCCCTCAACAGTAAAAAACTTAATGCAACACTGGTCTCTGCATGATCTTCATAGTCAGAATTAATGAGGAGGAATCACAATTAATGGTTTTCTACAAACCAATGGATCACAAGTGACAGGAGCTTATTCACAATTTATGAAGACCATTTTTTTTTTTTTCCTCGGTGGGAAGAGGGCTGGAAAATTGCAAATACATAATGAAAAACAACTATTACACAGAATATGGTACTGCAGGTTTATAATCAGAACCCACAGACATGCCCATGGTAGGGAACTAGTGAGCTGCAAGCCTGCGGCTCCTACAGGGATGAGATTTAAGACACACTGACAGAAAAGTACTTGGGGCAGCATCTGCGACTAAATCACTACTGTGTAAAGTGACCTATAGAGGGCATCTTTCTGTATGATTTGTGGTTTGAAATATGAACCAAAAAAGCAGAGGAGAAAGGTACATGATGAGGGAGAGCTGAGCAAAGAGGCAGACTTTCCTCTGCTCACTTGCCAGTGTGGCAACAAATTGGTCACAATACCACAAACTCCTGCAACCCTCAGTATTCAGGTTTCAAAACAAGTCTTACACTGAAAACCCACAAATCAAATTAAACTTGTGTGTCTAAAAGTTCATGGTCATCTGTGGCTCAAGCTACAAGAATTTAAGATCCCTAGACTTTTCTAGTTTTATCTTCTGAGTGAAAAATCCTATAAAGGCTTATGTTTATACCTTTGGGCACATACAGCTGTCCCAGTCTTGACTAGTCCCTTGCTATTTCTTTATTAAAAGAAAAGAGAAAACAAAAACTACCGAACAAAAAAACCATGATATAGATATTAGACTTTTTTTTCATTTAATCTCTTGGAGGTAAAAAAGAGCAGGAAGTTTAACAGGCAGTCTTTGAAAGCCCCTGATGCACATTTACCAGCTGGCTCCATGCAGCATGTGCTGCCAGTTCTTATTTGTGTTTAAGACATGAAACACCTCCAGGCAGGATCTCAATCAGTAAGGCTCAAGCACCTCATGCCTTCCTGGGGTCTGAGGTTATAGCTTACGTGAAGGAGGTTCTGGAAGAAGCCTTCTCTTATTTACTTTCTCTGGTCCAATTACTCTCTGCTTCTCTGCCTCATGTTCAAGGAGAAGCACGAAGAGGCTCTGGCCCAAGCAAGCCAGGAGAGAGATCTTCAAAGCAGCCTTCAGAGAGGCTTTGGAGACACATTTGAATCAACAGAAAGAGTGGACTAGAAATACTGGGTCCTAGACCTCTACCTCTTCTCACCAGCCTTTCAACAGTAGTGACCCTCTTTAGATCACAGGGTCATTTCAGACTCCTCCTAACTGCATGCAGCTTGGCAAGTCCCCAGGAGACATCAGTGCCACCTGCAATAAGTTGCACAGCCACGCTAGAGCTTAAACCAGGAGTGTCAGTGGTACTGTGCCCAAGCTTCCCAGTGGCTCAAACCCCCAACTTTTTTGGCTCCTTAAGATCTTCTGTGGGTCACAAAAGGAAAGCAAGATGATCTCCTTTACCGTCTTTATCTTGTGAGAGGAAAACACCAGTGGAAATACCCTGCTGAAACATTAGTAATCACAGGACAAACAAAGGTTCACACACACTGACAATTCCACTACCTGTATCATCTACCACAAGTAGAGTTAAACTTCCTAATGTAGTAACTATGTCTCAGGTAAAGGCGGGTATCCAAGCACAGATCAATATCTACAGACTCCTCCCCTCCCTCCCACCACTTACAGAGAAAACAATCTGGTGCTACAAGGGCAACTGGGCAGCCCACAGCCAAATGCAGCACCAGCTGAGGTGCCTGCACCTTGCCATCCTGGAGCAGCTGGCCACAGTCTGCCTGCGATCTGGAGCCAGCCTGACATCCGGGCCAGTGCTGCAGAGGGTTTGGACTGAGGTGCTCAATAAAACATGCTTTGCTTTCTTGCAACTGGAAAACAAACCCTTTTGTAGCACAAGCCAGTGACAGAATAATAAAATTGGGTTTTTTAGTGGAAGAAAAACAAAAAAATGAAATGAGTTTGGAAAGGCCCTGCTTGTATAAAAACGTTGTCAAAGTGAGCATCACTGGTTCAAGGCTTCCATAACCATTCCCCTACCCCTCTAACACTAGAAACACTTTTAGCACCTAAAGCTTAATGTGCTTTCCATCTTAACATTTTGGTTAAGCAAACGCACTGGTTGTTTTCCCTGTTGCAGTCAGTTATCAGGGAGATAGAAATGAAGACAGAGTGATGAAAGCTGGCACAATAATTCCAGCTATGACATAGATTGTTCACTCTTAGGTTAATTATTGAACTGGAATGATTACTTACAAGGTGAGCTCCTGTTTTCCTTCTGCAGCAATACATGCAAATCAGAGCAGGCAGCTGGTGACATCAGAGGGCCTGGGCAGAACATCTGATTTTCTCCTTGCATCTGCATAAGTCCACTGATTCAGATTTATATTGGTGTGGAGTAGAGAACCATTGAAGTCAGTGTGCACTCTCAGAGTTAGGGCAGATAATGTCAGCAACCTTAATCTTTAGAAGAAATCAATCAAGCAGGGCTTTAACGTAGTCTTGATGCTACACCCAAATCTGCTATTGCATAATGATAGATGCATGGCAGGTAACAGAGCTTGAAAGCAGGGAAGAGATAATTAAAATACATGTGTAAACTATTACGCTATTGCTCTCTGTGGGGCAGGCAGGGGGAACAGCAGCAGGATGGCTTCCAGGTGGAGCTTCTGGAACTTGAACTGTCCAACTGCACCAACCCAATGAGGGGAAACATAGCGAGGGAGCAGGAGAGAACAATACCCTCATTTATTGATTAAAAAAACCCCCAAACTACACATGCACACAGCACAGCTCCAAATAAGAGCTATGATATGGCAGTAGGGCAGGTCCTGATTAGGACCCCATAGCTAACAGAATTCTTTCCCTTAGGTCAGCCGATAGTGGCAGGAGGCAGGGAGAAGGACGAGGGTAGAAGGAGCAGGGGAGGTGTGGGGGCTACCAGAAACAGCATCAGCTGTGCCTTGACCTGGGCTAACTACAGATTGCAACCTTCCAGCAACAAAAGTAATTCCAAGGTCGATGTAGTCCAAGTAAAGCCAGCACTGCACACATTCCCCACATCCCCATACATTTCCCCTCTGCAGCATGAAGCACACAAGCTGAGGCAAACACGTTGTGTGCTGGTAATGCTGGTCTGCTGGAAAGGGCCTTCAGAGTGACAGTACACAGAAACAAAACAACCAGCAACATTTATGCAGGTGTCTAATGGCTTCTCAATAACTGTAAGAGTGGAAAAAACATCTTTAATATCCTAAGTACATCTTCTACTATAATACATCTGAGGATTTAGCCCTAATACTTCATTTTCACACATACACAGTTATTTTAGTCTTTGATATGTGAGGACAGGAACTTCAGAAGTCATCCAAAGCTAAGGAAACAATCAGAAAATGGATCCCTTTGCAGGGAACTATTTGGCATGGATTAGCTACTGATCTAACTATTAAAAGTGATAGAAAATGGGAGTGCCTTTTCTTACATAGACATAAGTGTCAGAGCTGTCCTTAGACGTGAAAGAATAATTATTGCAAGAAATAAAGCTGCAACATTTCACATAAACACACAGATGCACAAATGGTGAACTTGTAAAGCTGTGTGCTCATTGCAATGCTACAGAAAGTAATAGAGCAGATGTAATTAATCTTGGTTATAAATGCACAAAAAGCCTGCACATTTACCCGCCAGTCACAGCATATGGTCTGCTTGCAGTTGTGATTTCCTCCCCCATGCTCCTGGTCAAAATGGGTTTTGTTCCATCCTTCCCCCAATCCCTGGTCAGTTCCTCTAAAACAGAGATAGATGGTTGAACTCTTTCAAACAATCATTTCAGTTGACAGTGAGTTTGTTTCTGCTTTGCACTCTGCATGGGTGATAAAGCTGAGTGACACCACAAGCGATGGCATCAGCTTTAATAGAGAGTCAAAATTTAGATGATTACATTTACTTAGATGAAAACATTTTTTCAACAATTCCCCAAGCCCCTGGTATCTTTCCTGGCCTCCAATTGCAATGTGTTAGCCAAGAAAAGATGCACTCCACAGAGCACTGAGAAAGCTAGTTCTGGAGATCTTTGCTCTGGTGATGTCTTGGAGCTGTGTTCAGACCAAAGCCCCCACACCAGGGACTGAAACACTGTGACCTGAACTGTCACCTGCTCCTGTCCCCCAAACACAGGACTTCGATGCTGATCTCCAAAACCCCATTTCCATACTGCACCTCCGCTTTCTCCCACTCTTCAGACAGCAGCTAAATTAAAAGCCATGGGGGATTTCCTGGCTCTCTTCGGTGTTCAGGGGACTCCTGAGTGCTGTGCCAGGTGGATGTCCTGTGAGGGCTGACTGTCTCCATTGTAAGCTGGAAGCACACTGGCAGGACAGCCGAGGCAGCCGAGGATCCAGCCCACTGCAGGCTGGGTCAATCAAGCAAGTCCTTTCAGGGGTTCCCTGGAACATTTATCCTGAAGATGTTCTGTATTTGTAGCATCAAAGTACTTTTGCCAAGACCTGTGCTATTTGATGTGCACATGGTTGTCATTAGTAAGGAATGGTTTGGGCTTTATGAAGAGATTAACTTTGGTGAACTTGTTCATTGGGTAAAAAACAACTTTCAGATGCAGAACTTTTGTGATCCTTACTTACCCAGGATGATTTTATGATATGAAATAAACCAGTTACAAAATCAGTCTTGTTTCTTGCAGACTCTAGGAGTGAGTACCAATAAAGGGCATATTCATCAAAAGTTAGTGCTCAGAGTGAAGGAGTCCATATGGCTTTAGATTGAGGTGGGGGTGGATGGGGAGAGGCAAAGGAGGGGAAAGAAGGGGAAATTTCAGTGAGGCCAAAAAACTATGAGAGCAAATGAATATTTGAACAAGAGTATTGCATCAGGAGGCCCAAATGCTATTTCCAGAGATAAGTCCAATAGACAGCAAATTTGTCAAGTGCTAAAAGAGAGAGAGTAGGACTCTCAACACATCTGATACTGCATTTAACATGCTCACTAGAGTGGCTGAAGAAGTCAGATGAGCATGCAAATTAAACAATAAAAAATCCTTAAAGTCAAAATTGGGAAGATTTAATTTGAAAATATTTTAGTCTCATTAATTGTATATTTCACACAGTTATTTTTCAAGAGCTACTAAATTGCATTGTTGCAAGACCCAGAACAAATCACTATAGGTCAATCTATTCTAAGCAGAAAGAACTTTATTGCCCTGAAAGGTTTCCCCAACTACTCCAAAGTCATGCAGTCCATACCTTGAACAAGTGTTAACAGCCTCCCACTACAGAAAAGGTAATTTAAAAAAAAATGTTAAAGCTGAATATTTGAAGTCAAGATTAAAAAAATTATTTAATTGCATAACAATAAAATGCACTGGCAAAATGAAAGAGAAATTTGTGTTGATGCAACTGAAATATAAAAAATATATTACTGAAATATAAAAAAATATCTATAGGTAGAATGGGAAAATTTCTCAGGAGGAAATCACTGTTCCTTATCAGCCAATGGTAAGGAAAAATAGCAGACAGACAGAAAAAGGGACTTTAGCCACTCTCTCTGTGGATTCCATCATCTAGTTCTGTGGGAGCTGATCAGCACTCATGACTGGCACCTCCAAAACAGCTCTGGAGATTGTCTCCAGTTTGCCAGCAGCCTGATACAAACCGGGCTGCCTGGCAGGATCTGGGGATTAAGGGAGTCAATGGGCTGGTGCCCCAAGTGCCTGACCCAAGGTATCATTCTGTATGCTCTCAGCTTAGTTGGCATTCACACCAGACCTGTCTCTGCCGCATATATCACAGAGAGAAGAAAAATTGCTTAAAGCGTCAGTATCATCAAGAGATTTATAAATGGTGAGGTTTAGTTACAGCAGATTGAATTCGTGTCTGCATCTTATCAAATTGGGGCCAAATTATGCCACAGATCTCAAGTTTAAGGCAAGGCACATGGAACAGACAAGCTATTCGTTTGCATCCAAGGCACAAAGGGAAAGGGGCAGATGTGGGAGGTAAGGTGAAGTATCATTTAACCATAGATATTAAATCCAGGTCTTAAAGTGTGCCAAGGAAAAAAACCCAAGTGAACAAACCCATCTGTTGTTGTTGGTTAACTCGATTACAGCCCCACCTCAACACGACAGGAATTACAGCATGCTGCACAGCTTTTCACTCTGGTGGAGCCAACTGCATCCCTGTGCTTCCCCAAGAGTAAGGGGCAAGGCTTTCTGCAACTAAAAGCTAGAGATAGCTGAACATGTTTTCTCCTTTACCAGCACATGCTGTACAACTGAGACAGAGTTTAAGTTAGCAGAACTGGTATTCAGAAAAGCTTGCAACACACTATCAGACTTCCCACGGCTTCTTTGCACTTCCTCATCCTTAAGCAGAATGAAAGTTGTTCTAAAGACTGAGAAAATGTCGGTTTGAAACATTCCTGTGTGAATTTGGCACAGTTATCTTGCTTAGTGTCTTCACTGTAAATTAATTAGCTGTTGTACAGACACATTTTCTATTTATAACACTTTCCTCTGTGACATTGATGCTGACTTCTCCCTGTCTAAATATTAGATGCCATCTGTGAGTTCCCTGTTGTTTCACCCACAAGTCAAACAAACAAACCACAACTGAAAGCACTGCTATCGGTGCATTCAGAAACAAAGCTGATGGCATATTTTAAATTTGGCAATAGATAATGGGCAACGTGTATACACAGAAAAAAACCCCAAAAAATTACAAATAGCTGCCCCAGCCCTCTGTGAAAAGAGACCCACCATCCTCCCAATGCTTAGGGCTTCTCATGCCCTAACCATAGGGAAGTGTATGTCCCCTCAGTCTTTATCTTCCATTAGAGCAGCCATTAAGAAACTGAACTCAAGGACCACCTGCAAAGAAGTCACTGGAGGGACACCCCATTCAAGCTTTCAGCACTCTGCACCAAACTGGAGAATAAAACAACATGGAGGAATCTTGCAATTAAAAAGAAAAAACAAAATTAACTTTCTCACCAAATCCTGTGGGGAAACTTTATTTCATGTCTTTTCCACCCAGGTCTTTGCTTTCTGTCCTCCCATCTCATCCCAGCTGCAGACTTGGGCCAGACCTGGGTTACAGGGCTGTCCAGGTTCACAGAACCCAACCTGATGGCACTTCTTCCACCCCCTCGTCCTGGCTGCAGTTGTCTCCCAGATCACCTATCAGACCTGGGACAGCATCCCATGGGAAATAGGGGGTCACCAAAGGAAAGCAGCACTATCAGGTACCTCAGGCCACTCACCTGAGAGGACAGTTTACGTTGCCCTGCCTTGTCCAGAGCAGCTCTCTTTTATATCCAGTGGAGCAGGCCAGAGATCAGACTCCAGAATGATTACTCCAAATTCTTATGATATCTAATAGGATTTTTGCAAAAAGGTGCTAGGAAGAAATACAGATTTTAGGGTCTTTTACAGCTTTGTGACTCCCTCCCTTTCTCTTACTCTTAACACATGCAGGTGTTCTATACTACTTTCAGAAAGAAAGTTTAAATGACTGTGAAATGATATTTATTTGCACAGGGAAGCAAAATAAATTGTGAAAAGTCAAACAACAGATTGTAGTCAAGCCAATAAACTTCACACCCCCAAGACCTAATGTGTCTGCTTTCTTCACTGCTCTGCTCTGTCTCTTCATAAGGGCTTCAACTTATTAATGAAATGCAGTAAAAATATAAGTTACACAAAAAAAAAGAAAATACTTCAGCTCTTTGGTTTAATCCCAAGACATGGAGCTGCCTCCTCATAATAAATTCCTTGTAATCCCCTATAGATAAACGACATTTAAATTTACACACACACACACACACAAAGAAAAGACATTTCAGTTGGGAATAGGTAGCTGGTATGCTTCAGCTGGAAGTTCCTACCCCTCCTCCCCTGAGAATCTAATTTAGTGCTATCATTAGAAATATGTTGAATAAGAGCTTTGTTCCCTCTTAAAAAAAGAATTTAAAAAAAAAAAATTAATCAACTATTGGAAAGTATATAGCTCATGACAGGATACAGAGGAGAGAATTAGGCAAAAAAGGCCAAGAAGTGTCTGGGGACAGGAAAGAGTGGTGTGAAAGGAGTGCACCTGAAGAACATCTATTCCTCTGCAGTGACTTGCAGACTCCAGAGAAGGAAAAATCCTGCATGATGCATCCAAGAGATTGTTGCTCAAGCAACTGCACAGATAAGCATTATGCACTGAAAAGAGTATGTAGAAGTTATATAGAAAAAACTGTTGTCAGTCTAACAATATTTTTCTTTCTCTAGATAGAATATGATAGAAAAGGAAAACTTATTGCCTTCATGAATTCTTATCAACCTTATATACCAAGCATTAATATTTCACACTTTCAGGGTGAGTGAAAGCCCCTCTACCACAGACATTTTCCCTTCGGTGCACAGCAGATTTTCCTGGAGATGTGCATTATCATAGACCAATTACTTAGCAAATATTTCTCTGTGGTTGCTTTTCCTAAAGCTTTGCAGAGGACCCAAAAGTCTATTTCTTTTGGTGTTGCATATAACCAAAACTAAAACCCAGTGCCCAGAGTCTCAATGGCCTGAACTCAATTCCATGAATATTGATCAATTTTCTCCTTCACATTCTTATCATCATTTCTGATTTAGCTCCAGACAGAAAAAACCCCCCATATATATCTCTTGACCAAAAATCCTTGTGCACCTTGGAAAACAATTGATATGCTTTATACCTCCCAGTGACTCACAATAACAAGTTGCAGTTATAATCAATTTATCATCTTGGCTAACACACCACCAAGATCACTATCCAGCCAATGGTTGTATCTATTTCCCTCATAAAACTGGGAAGATGTTAACAAATTTAGTTATAGCGTGGAATAACTCCTCAACCTGGTTTTTAGAGATAACTGCTTCCACAACAGCTAGAAGCAAAGAAATTACTTCTCCATCTGCAGCTTTCAGGTTTCTCAGTAACATTTTAAACATAGATTTTGACAAAAATTAAGCCACTTGGTACCCCAAAAAAAACAATCTTCAACCACTTCAGGCTTCAAAATGACTTATTAAATGATTATTGAGACTCTAATCAATCACATTCCAGAGATACTATAAGAACAAGAAGCAATTTTGGAAAGACTGTAAAGCTTTAGCACTCTGTGTCTATAACAAGTGCTTAGATTCCGTAGCTTTGCCTGGATTTACACACTTCCTAATACATTTAAGTTCATCAGATTTCTGCAAGGTCAGCATAAGACATTCTGGGGAAAATGCCTTCTAACCCTTGCACATACAAACCCCAATGGCAGAAGAATATGAAAGTGGGATATGTCACAGGATTTGTTTTCTATTGATATTACAGATCATCTCCTCCACTTATGCAAGTTTTAGCAGAAAGTATTGCAATGATTAAATGAGACCCTAGTTAAAAGCAGTGAAGACTTCAGAGGGCAGGAAAAGCAGGGGAGGGAAAAGGAAATGTGAGACAAATTAAAAAAACTAGTCTTTGACAGAAGGAAGGAAAAAAAGTCAAAAGCAAAGGCCTGAAAAAGCAAAAGACATACAAGAGGAAACAGAAAAAAATATGAAGGAAACACACACAAAAAAATCAATTCACTTGATACAAAAAATTGTATTCTGGGCTTTTTGTGTCTTCTATTTACACAAATAAGAGGTGCAGTAGGAACCAGGGGGAAATTAAATGCTAAATTCCTCCCCAGTCACATAGAGTAGAATGAAGTTTGTAACATGACTCACCTAATAGAAAGGACATACCAGAGTTGCTTACTGATATTAAGCCTGTCTTATTGTTTCAAGGTCTCTCTCTAGGGACAAGTTTCATCATGAGAACAGCCCTAGGGATTACACACAGGTCTTCCTCCTTCTCAGTGATGAAGCACCAGCCATGCTGGGACTCAGCTTGGTGCACATCCAGCACCACATCAAAGAGGAATGAGCACCCATCAGGTCTCCTAGCAGTCCTTGTTACAAAACTGGGAAAGGACTAAGCACAAATAAGAGGGAAATGATGGATCTGAGCATCTATTCTTTCGACATTTATGCTAAAGGTTCTTCCAGAAACAGTTTATATCCAGGCAAATAGTCTTACCAGTGCCCATAGCTTCCTAATTGAATTAGAAAGATTGAGTCATTAGGGTCAAGTGACCAGCCACAAAATGATTAAAGACAGTAATCAAGAAATCGAAACTAATTAGTACCTAAGCCTATTAAAATGGCTTAGAAATAAATTACTTCTACATGAATTTATGTCCAAAGGTTCAATTTTGTAAAGTAATAGAAGCTTCAGAAATTGGTAGGTACAAGTCACAGCCTTCCTGAGAAGAGTAAAGCCCAATGCATTTCACTCAGACAGCAAAACATAGGAAAAAAGTGCATGACTCGAAGTCAGCATTTTCAGGTGAATAAGCAGATTTTGAAGGGTCAAGTGTCACAGGGCTTGCAGTTAGAGCACGTCTGAGCTCATCTGAGCAGTTTTGCACAACTTTTATGGTTAACTCATCTACAGCTGCATCTTTAAATACCTACCTTCAGAAAATTTTACTCCTAAATATAAAAGCAATAAAAGTAACTGTTTTCGGAAGTTCTGAGGAGCTAAGTGGAGAAAACTAGAGAATAAGTAATCTCCAATTTGTAGTTGTTGGAAAACCACAAAGGCTAGAATTTTTGTGTATGTGAACACCCAGAAGCTGAGATACCCTCTTGGGCTTAGACAGAACCAGATGATATGCCACCTGATTTCTTGCCTTTACTGATGGAAATCCTTCAAATGCAACCCTTAATTACAACATTTCAGCATTTCTGTATTTATTTTCCATTAAAACCAAGAGATGAAAATGAGCATAAAAATTAAAAGTTATAGAGAACAGAAAACCATCATCCAACTATTTTATATGTCAAGTTCAATTCTGATTTCACTTAAGAAAACAACTTTGACTTGTTCTTGTTAGGATCATGAATCCAAAGAGATGTATGCACTCACTATATACGTTATCCTTGTGCATAGACAAAGTGCTTTTGGAGACAACACTTCTAGGAACTGTGAAATTAAGCACATTATTCTTTCCATAGCTGAGGTTTTCTTACTATCGCAGTCTCCACTGCAAGCTGTCGATACATTTTAGGAAATACATTTTCTTGCATCTCAGATCTTACTTCAAAGTACACTTACAGATTTTTCTCATGGCAACAAGTAACACAGCATACATAACTAACTAACCACAGAATCAAAAGTAATAACATAGCAAGTATTTTACAAGTTCAAAATTAATGATGGGGTGGTTATAATCAAAATAAAAGCAGAATTACTCCTTTTTTCTTTTTATTTTTTGACCATAACTATTCTACTCCAGCCCTTCACATTTTCATATTTCTTTGACTGCAGTATCATCTGGTTTCATAGAAAAAGGGGTTTGCTTGTCTATTCCATAATGCAAACATATCTACCTGATGCCTGCTACCTCCTACAAGAAAGCAAATCACCTCTTCTGATGCAGCAAGAGGCTAACTCCTTACATTAAGTATATTGTTTTTCTTTCCCTTTGGAAGGCTTGCAAAAAAGGGTTTTTTTAAAAAAAAAAAGTGAAAGTAGCATCCTCACTGGAAGAGTGAGGGAGCAAAGATTCTCCTACTCTCCATGCAAGAAGAAACTACTACAAGAGAAGTTGTGCCAAGAACATTATACTTATTTATGTGAGTTCCACCTATACTCTGGCCACCTTTCCTTCTTGTAAACACAACTAAGACAAGTAATTGTGAGAGTGGGGGAGAGTTTTGGGGGAGGTTTGGGGGGTGGTTTTTGCCCCCCTTTTTTTTAATAAGGCAGTTTGTAGCAATCAGTGTCGGACTACAGTGTGCAGCTCTGTCAACTCAAATACAGCTGATGAAGCATGGGATACTGGAACTGTAGTAGCCTGTCAGACATTGTGATTTTAACTAAATAAGTTTATTTTTAAAAAACACACTACTTCCCAAGGAAGGTTCTATCTTATTTAATTTTTAAAGCATAGAGTTGAAAACTCTGATGCAGAAAAATGTCACAAAGACTCCCTGGCACTCAGCAGGAACAGGAATTGTAGACCTTATCCACCATCACCACCTGGCCCTTTAGGAATTTAAACAGTCACATATTTTGGCTTTTCAGTGAATGAGAAATTATATTTTTTTTCAAACTTTTCTCCTTTCTTTCTGACACCAGTTCTTGCTACTTTTCATATGCTCGCTCAACTCTTGCCTCAGCTTCTTCCCTAGATCTCTGTGTCATATTTATCCAGTCTTCCTCTTCCAAAATCCCATCGGTTCTTTCAGAGATATGGCTGCATCAGTTCTCCCCTTATCTCTCTGATGGCTCTCCTCCAGTCACTGACTTGTTCTAGGGCAAATGCTAAGCTCAGTACGAAAAGAACCATCTGGTATGTGTTAAATGAGCTTAGACTGAAAATTACATTTTTGTGGCTGGAACAGTCCACTATGGCTAAAAAGTAAAGGGAAGTGAAGACCAGCTGCAGAGTTTATTCCAGACCTGCAGAGGATTGGATCTGCACTGTGCCTGAAGTGAACACATCACAGAGGCTCAGTTTCTCTGGCCCGAGGCACGTGGGAGAATCAGCTCCAGCTTTGGTTGGGGTAAGGGTAGGAGCACATCTGGACTGAGGGGCAGGAAGGCACTGCTGTGCCATGCTGACATCTTCAATAGATCAGGGGGCCCTGAAATCACCTTTGTAGGTGCCTGTGCACACTGCCATGGGTGACACACATCAGTCAGATTAAATAATGAGATCACTTAAAATTTGTCCCAGTAAAATTTCTGCAAGCACATCATGAGCCACACAGGACAGCATGCAACTCTGCCTGCTGACACAGAAAAGAGTTAATGATAAAAATTTCATGCATAGCACATTTCTCAGTGTTACATGGGATAAGCAGCATGTCTGGCAGTAATTCAGTTTGAGCCTGTTCTATTTCTAAATATGTGTGTTTCTTGAGGTTTGGCTACCAAATGTTGTGCTCTAATTATCAGAGCTTCCTGGTGTTCTCTAGCCCCTGCGAGATATGCTCACTGGATGTATTGCGCTCTTTGCAGTAGAAGCAGCTGCTGGTAGTCACCTGGATGCATTAATCAGGGTAGAGCTTCTTAATGCTATTTCAATCATTTATGCTGGAAAATCAGTACTAAGCAACCCCAAATATCTCTTCTACTTCTCACTTATATTCAGTCTTCAGTCATTCTGAAGATTACTGTGCTGTAAAGATGTAAGTCAATTGCTTGTTAGCAATAAAACTGTTAATTTGGCTCTAGTATAAAACAAACCCAATCCTGAAAAAAAAATTTAAAAAACACATTAAACAAGTTACAGCAAATTTCCTAGGTAATGAAGAAGGTATGGTCCTTCATTTCCACCTCTATCATTAGTTACAGATGCTGAATTTTAAAATATTTTTCCATGATCATGGACTATACGCCCTGGGAAAACAAATATCTGGGGGAGGGAGAGGAATTTGCTGAGGAACATTTCTCTAACAGTAGTTTTTTCATCCATTGATTTACAAGCCACTGATTTACAAGCTGTGAATGAATAGTAGCCTTCAACAACAGGAAGCCATGCCATTGAGAAACCCTATAGCTTCAGGTGGAGCCTGGAGACAAGCCTGTCTGCTAGCAGGGAAATTCACTCCAGGAGCCCCTGTAATCAGAGCTGTTAGCCAGAAGGAAATGTCTTCAGTACTCTTACATGGCTCTTAATCAGATACTGACAGAGTCCCTTTGATCAATGCATTTTCAAAACTAGGGTAACTGCAGTTTGCAGCGTGTCTACACAGATTTCACAGCCAGGTCCCAATGCATGCAGTCAGAGGAATCACTCTGACCACCCTCTGCTCTCCTTTTTTTTTGCTGTCTCAGAAGACAGAGACTTAGAATTAGCAAAATGGAGCACCACAGATGCTTAATAGCTTTACTGGTCCCCTGCCCACAGCAGGGAGTCAGTCTTCTCTTGTGTGTCCCATAGCATTTTACAGCCCTGGGGATGGAGCAGCAGGAGAGAAAACACACGGTCAGCTATTTCTGAATGGTCCAGACCCATGGGGAGTCAAGGCTGGAGAATCAGACTGAAACAGTCTCCCATAAAATTACCATGGTCTAAATAATAGTGTAAGGGAAGTATTACTGGAGATTAAGGCCCAATATTCTGGAAAGCTCCCTCAGAATGCACTACATTAATCAACAACTAAGCATTAGATGTGTAATAAATTGCAGAAGAGTCTTGCATGAAAACCATTACCTTCACCCAGAAGTGTACAATGCTACGGCATTTGGTAGGAGGAGAAGAAAAGTGAGCGTTCCCTGTTCATGCCACTGCAGTGGCATTCTGCAACATGAAAGCTGGCACACCCCAGGACTAATTTCTTCAGTCATAAGAGTAATTTGGGAAACCAAAAAGGCTAACATGCTTTTAGCACTTGAGGGAAGGGTCTCTGTTTCTAATAAACTGAAGACCACAACAAGAGGTTCCACATATTATAGAAGTTAAAGAGTGAAAGAACAGGAGACTGCAGGGGTGGAAAGATGGTTTTAGGCCCCATTCCACTAAAAGAATGTGCTGTGAGGAGAGAGATCATCAAGAAAAACAGGAATATATTAATCAGGCAGTCATTCCTCATCCCCTTACATCACCTGGTTGTACCCTGGTACAGCAGGGGTCCAAAGCAGTGGGTGATCATACATAGCATATGCAGTGAACTGTGTAGCACATATGGTATATACATTGCAGAAACATAAGATAAAAGTTCACCTGCTGTTCTGTGGCTTTCTTAATAGAGTGCCCATGCACCGCCAGGTGAATTAAGAGCAGAGTAGCAGCTTTAACTCTAGATTTCCTCGCCTCTGTGTTAGAACGCCGTTCTTGTTTAATTTAAGTACTTATTAAGTCATTGAGGAAATGAAGGAAATGAAGAATGTGATGTTAAGACAGAGCGTAATTTAAATGGAGCAAGGAGAGTCTCAATTTTATTCAGTCTTATTACATATTAAAAGGTACCCCAGAACACAAAATGGATATAGGAGATCTATTCTATAGCAGATGCACTCTGTAATAATAATAATAGCAATAATTATATGCATTTTAAAACCCCACAAATGACTCAAAGAGGTGGAAGAATACTTGCACTATTGTTCACTAATACATCAAAAATTCAAATGAGATCAAAACTAACATTCAAATGCCCTAAAAGGCTGCACACCCTCAATGATGAAGAGAAAAAAATATTAGAACATCTAAAAAAATAAATGGTGGCTCATTTAGAGTTTGATAGTGCACCTGTATGCAATGTATACATATTTCATTAGGCATACAACTAGTTTGGATATTGGCAGCACATGAAGCTCACAGCATTTTATGATAGAGATCTTAGCTTGGGCTTGCTTCTTGCTCCTTTCTCCTCTGTATAGAGGACATAAGATAAAGTAGCACAACCCAGATTCATCCCCCATCATTTTTGGTGCCCCAGCTAAGAAAATAGTTTATCAAAAATCAACAGTAGTTTCATATCATGAACTAGATCATGTATGAAATTTGAGATTTCATTTATTCTTATTTTCAGTATTTTCCTGGGCTTCCCAACCACCACCTGCTATACAAGGCATATTACACAATCCCAATATTCTACTAAATAAATTTTATATTTTCTCTCACGTATAAAGTTGACTTATCATGGATCCACACGCTGTTGCTTGTAGTAAGAATGACCTTCAAAGTAAATGTTTCTCTTTAAAGCTAATTCTGCCACCTACCAACTCTAACCTTTTAATATAGAAATTCTCAGAAACAGGTTTCTACTGTTTCAAGCATTATTTTATGATTCCTGAAGAACATCAACAGTCTGTTGATGTTTTTTTATTCCTCAGTAAAGAATTTTCATCCTTGCTGTCAAGCAACATAGCAAAAAAAAAGTTTTATGAGTGAATTCTGCCCTTAAATGTGCATGTATTTCACATGCTGTCATTCATCCATATATTTCCTCTAGTAAAGAAACACAAAACCAAATAAAAACAGCAGGGTGAGATAAAGATATTCAACACACCCTCAGTAAGTCTGTGTTGTCAGTGAGTTAAAACCCCACCAGGAACCTGCATTTTCAGCTCTGCACTGAACTACAGGAGTGCCTATCCCTTGTGTTCTAAAAGAGATCAACTTCTGGAAAGATTTCTTGGCTTTGCCTCCTTCTCTCCCAGCTCTCCACTTCTCTTTTGAATTCTTAAACCACTCCAGGGCTCACACTCCTCAGCCCCTGGGGCAGAGGCAGGTGGCCAAACAGCTTGACCCGAGGTGGGCAAACGTTCAGAACTAAGTGATGCTCAGCAGGACTTGAGAACTCAGCAACACACTCAGCAGGAGTGTCCTGGGCCCTGTCCTGGGAGTGATAAAATCCAGAGCTTCAACCCATTGTGAGGCTCTATTGCTCCATTATTTTGATTCTTACTCCTAAGACTTTTCATTAAGTGAAAAGCTGAAAAAAGTAAAGCATTTCCTTTTTTCCTCCCCCAAGATACATGCTCATCCCACAGTGAAGTGTGCTCCTTCGTCTCACCACAGTGCCTTTTGTCTTCTTATCTGCAGTGTACATAGAAACTTCAAGGATGCATGACCATTTGAAGGAAAATTGAGATGAATGCAACACAAAAATACACTAGCAGAATGGATCTCTTTCTTTGTCTTTGCTATGGCCATTAGATGGTACCTTTTATTTCAGCAAACATTTTTGCATCATGGAGGGAACCAACCCAAACGGGGTGGAAATGGAAGCTTTTCTTAAAGTCATTAAGAAGCTGGATTCCTTCTTGTTAACCAAAGACAGCAAATGGAACAAAAAGAGGATAATATTAATGAGACCCAATATGGCTTCAGTTTGGTTAGTCTAGAGCTTTGTGCCTGTCCTGGCAGAGCTCAAGTGTCCTGAGGTGATAGCATAGCACTAAAGTAGAAATCCTTCCTGGCTGTTGTATTATGGATGTCAAATGTTAGGATGTTGTTGTCCTTATGGATATTTATACATATACATTTTTAAAGCAAAGCATAAACAAACAAGTGAAACCACTGTGCAAGCCTAAATACAAGAGCAACCTTGTGTGCTGGCCCATAGATTGAAAGCAGATGTAGGACTTTGTAATTAGGCCTGATTCAAGCCACATGAAGTGCATAAAAGCAGTTGTTTTGGAAATTTAAAGAAAGGACTAGGGTAATGTAAACACAATTTGTCTTTTTGCTGCATATGGCAATAGATTAAAGAAAATGCAAGAAAATTAATCATGAGGCAAAAAGAGAAAAAATGTCTTCAGGGAGGGCACTTCTATACTATCATCCTTCAAAACTGAAATGTTTAAATGGTGCTCTTTCAAGGCTTGTATTTGCATTATGCCCATCTGCAATCTGATCAGAAAGCTCAACTATTTTAGAAAGTTCTGTATTTATCAAGCAAACGTCTCTAAAAATATAATTAAAGTGACTGTGAATTAACCAGGAAGAGATTAGTGATAGCTGACCAATTCGGTCAATGAGACTCCTGCTTCAGTCAATGGAATGCTTACTTTTGGATCAGCATTTGGATCAAGACCTTGTGCTTGGGAAAGACTGATTGCTGGCAAAACCTTTTCCAGATGAGTGACACCAAAATGATGTTTGGAAGAAGTCACTGTAGATGCATTATATGATTTCATAAAAGTTTCTGTTGGTTTTGGCTTTACAGAGGATTGAAACACTTCCCACTCTTTTCCCAAAAAAATCAAGTGTGATGGCATATCAACAGGACACAAAATTCATTCAATGTCCTTTCAAGGTGCTTTGGAGCCTCTGAATGTTGGATCTAATTATTAAGACTCCTCCAACAGCCCCCCACCTGAATGTGATGTGGGGACATGACAATATGAAATTTCTTTATCTCACTGCAGCCTATTGATGCTGTCAGTCAACCACACAATACATAAACACATTTTATTAAACTTAATGAAAATGTTACATTAAACACTGAAGTAATGTAGGCTGAAATCCATTAATTACAGTACTATCACACAGATTTTAAAAATCCAATTTTTTTCTTCGAGAAAGAAGATCTGCTATTTATTAACTGCCTATAGCTACACTGAGGGCATCAGTGTTATAAAGACTCACTATTCCTAATGTCTACTTTGCATTTTTTATCACATCAAAATGTTGCCATTTGGATTTTAGTTAAGTTTTTCCAAAAGCCAAAGCATCATAGAAGACCTGCACTTCTCTAGGATTAAACACATGCATTCCCACCATACCTAGTTCCATAACAGCAGTATTATCCCTCTCTGTCTCTGTCTCTTGTGTCCCTGCCCAGTACATAAAAAGCAGACTAGAATAGTCCCAGTCTATTAGTTGGTGCAAGTTGTGCCAAATTATGTAGCCGCTATGAATGCACACACATTATTCCAGGTTTTTACACCAAACCCCAGTTAGGGAGGAAGGAGAGTCTCAAAACCCCCTCAGAGCAGCAGCATTGTGCCACCAGGGCTCAGCTCCAAAGATTGCTATCAGTGTTTGCTGGAAGCAAGTCACTGCAGTATGTTTTAAGGGCATTGCACTAATAGGCCTTGCAAGAAGTTTTAAAAATGGAATACAGATATTTAAAGGAATTGCAAGGGCATACAAGTTACTAGTAGCAAATAAAATTTAGACTCCCTGTCCATGTTCTCAGAGTACACATATATATTAAAAAAAACCCAAGCAGATAGAGTTGCTCTCTCTCTTCCTCCCACTTCCCCATTTCTGTCTGGGATCTACAGCAGGAACCATGGATTCTGATCTGTATGTACAGTGGTTTAGGGGAGAACAATCCTTGAGTGGAACCTCCACGAACAAAGAATACAAACACTGCTCTTCTGTGCCTTGCCAGCTGTTCTCAGCATCCTGCACCATGAAGCTGCACAGGGATTCTTGCTGTGGCCACAGAGTTTAGACAAAACGAAAAAAGGCTGAAGAATCCCATATCAAAAGCTAGGTTTCCTGGAACATCACTAATAATTATTTTTAATGATGTGGTTTAGGGTTGAGATTTGTTGGTTATTTTTGTTGTTTGCTTTTCTTTTTGGTTGAATATTGTAGGATTTAACAGTATCAGACTAAAAGGAGGTAAAAGTACATCCATCACTGCAGAGCAGGCAAAAGAATTTTTTTTTCCTTTGGTTGCTGCATTTCAGGTGTGTTAACATCAGATTCTTGCCCTGCAAAGGGTGACAGGATACTACATTTTCCATGTCTCAGAAATTCACTTTTCTTTTTCTCTTAATATGAAATGTATCACAACAGCACCAGTGCCATTCAATTAGAATTTTAAAACAGGATGATGAGCAAAATATCTCCTTTGTTTTAGATAATTAGAGGCTAGAATGCACTTTAAAAGCTTAGTGACTGGTGTAGTTTTAGCCTGAATGATACAGTAGAACATAGTTCAGCAAAATAAATCTCACAGAAGAAGGAAACACAGAGAACTATTTTTTTCAGGTGGTTTCCTTGGGGTGAAGGTGACATGAGCAAGCAGAATGTGTCTGGCTGACTTACAGAGGCTCCTTCCACAGTCACTGTCAACCCTTAGCTAACTTTGGCTTCTGAACTACTCGTGTATTGATTCACAGAAAGTCTGTATATAGCACTACTCACAAAAGGAGATGATTTTGCATTGGGATTGTTTTTTTAGTGGGTTTAGGGTTGTTTTTAATAGCTTTTCATGTGATCACAAAGTCTGAGGCAGCAGAGGCAGTAAAAGCAGGGAACTCTAACCCTCCACAATACTAAGGGCTTTGTGTTCCCCACAGTGAAAGATACTACAGCAGCCTCAGAGGCAGTGAAGGCAAGAGCACAACAGCTCAAGCTGATACAAAAAACATTCAGGAAATCACACTCAGAGGTTGGGGAAAGTAAAAGGAAAAAGGAAGCTCTTTATTGTGAACACAGTGACATTTAATTCCAATTTAAAGGCAATGCAGGATTCACTGCAACCATTTCAAATTAGTCAGCCGAGTGGTTTATGAAAACATGAATCCTCTCTCAAAGCAAGGATCCTCACTGCTTCACCCCCCTTCCCCCAGACATACTCTTTGAGCCATGCAATGCTAGAATCCCTGTTTTAAAGGAAATTCAGTGCCTTGAGTCACCTTTGAGATGTTCTGCTCCCAGGTTAGAGGCACCCCTGGGGCTATGGTGGGGAGATCCCTTCCCTGGCAAGAAGGGTCCAAGCAGTAAGTCATCTTCTCCAAGGTTTCGTAGCAATATCCTCACCACCTCCTATGAGCAGCTCTGGCCACACTTGCTGGCAGAGACAGCAGAGCTCAGTATAATCATACCAGGGTCATAAAGGTAGACAATCATTTTCTTTCTACTCCTCAGAGAAGAAAAGTAGGAAAGGGAAAAAAAGATTTAGTGTCCCAAGTTGTCTTACTAACTTGTTTCTATGTCACTGACATTTCACTTTCTCAAAAAACAAACAAACAGAACCAAGGTAGCCTTCAACTGAAAACAATCATTTCATTTTTACGATTTTGCACAAGTATTTCTTAACTGAGAGCAGTGTTGTTATAAGGCATCTAAGGTTATGCAGAACCAATTTCTAAACTATATTAAGCTTTCTCCCATACTCAATAACAAATTGGTACTTTTCCAATTCCTATTTCTAGCTTTCTGTTTGAAGGAGTGGCTCCAGGCTGGGTAGCCAGCACCACCAGGAAGCTAAGATCAACTCCAGGAGATACCACTATCCTGTAGAAACCTTCTCAGCAGGCTGGGAGCTCTGCAGCTAACAAGCTGATACCAACACAGTTCAAACAACCCAAAGGAGTTTCAAAATATGTCTTCAAGCAGCTCAGTTACCAGGTGTCTGCTCTCGGTGAAGACAACTCTAGCATCTAGGTAGGCCTTTTCTCTAATACTAGGTTAATTAATAATGGAATACATAACATTAATTTTTGTCTCTGATCAGTTCACATTTGCTGAAGTGTAAGGTTACCCTTAAGCTCCTGTTTCCCTCTCAAGATGGATGCTGTTCTCCTGATGTTTCAGTAAGAACAAAAGCACTGGCACAAGACAGCAACAGACAGGCACCACCTCTGCTCCTTCAACCTCATATTCATGGCAGGGGGAGATTTAAACCTTAAAGTTTCTACTTCTCCCTAAATTCCTAAAGATCTTGACTGTCTTCAGGCATTTCTCCTCCCCAGGATCACTTCTCATTGCAACTAACCAATGGCCAGATTCAGAGATCAGCTGGATCATCTTTCAAGAGAGCAAAGCACACCAGAAAAAGCAAAGAATTTTTCTTCACAGACCTGTAAAGTCTGTAAGTTGAATGTAGTAGCACCTCTCAGGCACTCCTTCAGGGTTATTTAGACAAAGTAATTCACATACACCCCCAGATGATTGCTTTAATATGAGTTTTTAGGGGTTTCTTTAGATCAAGATAATCTTTCTTGTTCTCAGAGAATGCACCTCAGGAAAAAAAAAAATAAAGTCGTATCAGGACATTGGGCTGCACTATTGTTTCTATCAAACTACATCTGAGTTTTCATCCTCTTTCTACTCTCCCCAGTTCCAACAGCATTGCTCACAGCAAAAGCATTGCCAGTATCCCTTACCTTGAGGGTTTATTTGCTCTTAATAGAAAAGTTATGCATCACTGTACAATCGTCTCAAGGCCAGATGGATTATTCTTCCCTTAGCTGAGTTTTATCTCTGTCAGTATTAAAATACTTCCAGACTTGATAATTTATGAAAATTGTTTACCTTGCAAGGTCTCCCAGTCAGTGTAAGTATAAAATTCTAGGAGATCTCCTTGTCCAGGAATCTGAGCTCTTTTAAGTTATGTGTCTTCAAAATATTTTCTATCCTTAAATATATAAATTTACAATATTTCTTCATTATGTCCTCTAAACTGCCAGTAATGAACCCTTCATAAGCTTCATTGTGGCACACTGAAATAGTCCGTGCCATGAGACATTTCAAATCCAGTCTTAGCAATTGTTTCTGCTCAAAAAAGAATTATTCTGTTCGTGCTTGTGGTTGTTCAGCAGGAACCATGATAGCCTAAGGATATATGGACGTATAGGAAAAGGTAACCCAGCTGGATTTCCATCTTTTGTACCCTCTCTAGCCCTCATTAAATACAGACAACCAAGGTTTTGGGCAGACAGCCTCCCATCCACAGACCCCATCAGCTATTACTATTTAGAATTAACTAAGATGTAGCACCTAACATGAAAAACATGATAAACAGTGATATTAACATTATATAGATCCCCCTTTAATGAAGTTTTTTTTTGTCCCTACTAGTACCCTAATTTTATAAATTCAGGTAATCAAAGGCAAAGAAATCAAAGTGGTTTCATGATATTACAACTAGCTGTAGCAGACACTTCAGGCTGCTTCCAGCACCACATTTCCACAGTGAAGAGTTTCTTGGATACTGTCTTAGTTTAAAAGAC
>WBMZ01015797.1:0-45619 GCA_013400975.1 Atrichornis clamosus
GTGTGGGATGTGGGGCTCTGGCACAGTTACTGCTGTGGGATGCTTCAGTCTTTTGTGTGCCATGCTTATCCTGAACGGCTTAACCCTCAGTGTCTCTGACCACAGCCTTCCTCAAGTCAGAACTTGCTAAGAGTTCAAATCATCCCCCTGAAACTGTAAATGTTCCCAAAACTCCAGCCCCACCAGTCTGTAAGGGGCAGTGAGCCAAAGCAGCCCTGGCAGCAGGAGATGCCTGTGTGCTGGCCCTCGGTCACCGGTGGCAGGTGGCAGCAGGGGATGCTCCATGAAGATGCCCTCTCCAGGCAGAAGCAGAAAGGCAGTTGCAATTTTATGATGTGTTGGGCCCTGCTGGGCGTCTGTCACGCTGCTCCAGATCGTGCAACTTCAGTACCACTTAACAGCACAGCCTGTCTAATTAGCCCACCTGCTCAGCAGTGGGAAAGGGATGGCATTCACCAGCCTTGTACATCGCCTTTTCTGGGATCCACAAAGCCTTTAGACACAAGAGCTGGCAGGCAGCACACCAGGCAACATCCCACTGCAGGACAGTGTTCCTGCTTTCCCTACATTGCCAAGCAATAGCAAGCCTTGCCTTCCCCTCTGCCAGCCCTGCCTGTTTCCCCTCTCCCTCTCTGGAGAGGCCATAGAAAACCCATGTACATCCATCCCTGGCATGACAGGACATTAAAATTCCTCCTCAACCCGTGAGGGCAGCAGTAGGGCAGGCCTGCCCCCAGCCCAGCACACAGATCTTTCTGAGAGTTGTGATGTCAGTCATGATTTGCCATTGCATCTACCTGGTTTTACTGATCAGGTAACACAGGCTGACCTTGCCTCCTGAGGGGCTTTGCTCTAGAGGCTACAGAGGGAATGGGCAGTCTTAGGGCACAGAGAAACCCAACCCCATCCCAACAGGTCCAGGGTGTTCCCCTCCTGCTTTCTGGCTCAGGAGATCCATCCCCTCCCAGCACAGAGATCCCAGCACCTTCCTGGAGTGGTGAGTTACTGATGACTTCCACCAGCTGGGGCTTAATCCCCAGCAGCTGCCAGTTGTGGAGTCAGGTTGTACAGGGACCCAAAGGCCCTTTTCCAGGTAAGGCGGAAAGGAGTTTGAGGGTTTTTTAGTGCTGTGGATGTGTTTTTGGTCTTTTCAGCATGCTGTTGTACTGTGAACCTCAGAAGACATGTTTCAGCATCTGAGAGCAGGGATGGTAGGTAAATCATGCTGCAGAGAAGGGAGAAAACTAAGGTTTTAAACAAAAAATATTGCTTCCCATTGTTATTTTCTATGGATTAAACCCTATAGTTTTAGGTGCTCATGTTCTTGCCTGAAGTGCTTTTTGGTGAAAGATTTGGGCTATAAGCCATTGTGTTAAAGCTCCTTATGCAGCATACTTTACCTCCTAAATATGCCTGTGGGTTGTTATCCCTTCAGTGGAAACCAAGAAAGAAGCAGATGATGAGGTCTGGTGATAACATAAAGCAGCGACAGCTAAGGTTTTAAATCCCCCCTGCCGTGGGTTAGGTGGCATGCAGCTGGAAGGGTTTGTCTGGGCAGCTCTTGGGAGGGAGGGATGGAGGGCTGAGGTGCTTTGTGGCTCACCTGGAAACCACTTCAGGAAGATGTAAAGGGTGAAAATTTTCTGGCTGCAAAAGGAGCCAAAATAATTGTTCAGAAAACAGCCTTGGGAGATGGATGGGAGCCTAGGAACACAGTTTTACTGGAGGAGCATTTGAAGAGGGTTTGGCAGCACTCTTGAGTGACGGGTGTGCAAGAAGCTGCAGACCTGGATACATATTACTGTGCAGCTGAACTCGAGAAGCCATCAGTTCACCTGTCCCTGGCCCAACTGGTTCATGTGGCTGTGCAAAGTTCTGGTAGCTTTCTGTCCTCTGGAGGCTTCATCATTCCCTTCTTTATTTCTTTCCACCCATTAAACCAGTAAAAGAACAGCTTCCAGCATAGTAGATTGAATGGTGAAGGGTGGGTGAGATTTTGTGGTGAAATCCTCTTACAGGTTTGAGCCTTTGAACACAAGTAGTTGTGCTGGTGTTGATGGCTGTGACCCTTCAACTACAAACTTTATCACTTACTAGGCTTGTGCATAACACAGCTCCTAAATGCTGGCTTGGGGAGATGGTTTTAAGCTGCTTTTGGAGCAGCAACAGCTACCAGCTTCTTGTGGTGTTGTGCAGAGTGAAAAACAAATCCCTCTTTCCCAGCCTTCATGGAAAGACAAGGGAGCAGACAATGTCTCGTATTCAGACATTGCAATGGCAGAGCTTGCCGCACTGGTAGGCGATGCTCGTGTGCCTGCCCACGGGCGAATGAGGGCACATACAGGTGGGAGATGCTGGCCCTTCCCTTCAAGTGGTTTGGGATCGCTGCACGGGAAGTTGCTACTGATTTGAGGACAAGGGACTTTGAAAGATCTCGTGCTGAGGTGAGTCACTTCCTGACTGAGAGAGGATGATGAAATGAGCTGCCCTTAAACCTGCTCAGGGAGGCTCTGATCAAACATTGCCTCACCTGCTGTGACCAGGGGACCTCTGCTGTCCCCCTCCCTACAAACACGTGCAGGGATCTTGCATCTGTTCTTAGGAGCAATAACAACAAAACAAACCCCTGCTCCAAAAGGTCTTGTCTGGGCAAGAACCAGAGTCCTTCCACGTCTGCCCCACTCACTGGCTGCTGGCATCTTGTCGCCTCTCTCGCAAACGAGCTGCACAGACTTGCTTTTCAGAAAACACTGGTGTTTTGTAATTTTTTTGGCAAGTGAGACAAGTTCCTTGCAGTTATCTGAACTTTGCATTTGTTTAAGCAATTTACAGCCATGTTGCTCAGAGGGGTCGTTTGTTCAAAGCTGAATAGCTGCGAGGTTGGAGAATAAACATCAGCCTCTCCACTCTTGCCTCCACCGGGTATTGGTCAGCTATGGGTGATGTAAGATGAGCTTAGCTTCTGTTTAACAAGTCAGTGAACCCTGTATCTCTCCTGACATGTGGGGTGACTTTGAAAAAGAAAGCTGGTCTCCCTGGCCTGCCCATTTCCCGGGCAGCAGGAGCTGTGCCTCCATGCCCGCCCTGCAGCAGTGGGGCAAGCAAAGCTTGGTCCTGTTGTTCTAGGGAGGAACAAGGTTGTGTGGTGACCTGTCTCCAGAGGTCCATAACAGCTGGGTTATTTTATTCTAAATAAAGCTGCTTTAGAGGTGGCAACAAACAGCACCACTGGGCACTAGGAGGCAAGAGAGGCTTGTGCCAGAGCCATGACCAAAGGATCTCTCTCCTTGTACCCCAGCCAAGGCTGATTTCCTCTGGGTCTTGTGACCCTCCTTGTCTCACCTAGCAGCCTTTAAAATCTGGAGAAAATCTCTCTATCCCATGCTCTAGAAATAAAATCTCTGCCAAGTGCATAGGGATACTCAGGTTGGAGCTCTTTGAGACATAAGGTGAGAGACCAAATGAAACATCTTTATCCATGAGATTAAAATATCATCAACTAGCACAGGGATGTATTCACTCTTTATGGATGCATAATGTTGTTGAGCACTCTTACTGCTTCCTAGAGGTCAGGCAGCTTTAGGACCAGTGAGGCGTCCTGCTGTTTCACCCCAAAAAGAGCACAGCAGCATCTCTCAGAGCACACAGTCAAGACTCCTGTTTGCTTCCAGTTTAAACTGTCAGAGCGCTGATGCTGAGGACCTCTGGGCTTAAAATAAGAGGGAGCCACCTGAAGCTAGCAGGCTCTGCTGGGCAGTAATCCCTACAGGCTTGATGGTGCAATACAGCTTTGCTGGCTGGCAGGAGACCTTTGCCAGGTTGTCAGCCCCTGTGCACCCCAGCCCTGCTGCAGAGCCCAGACTGGGGGTTATGCTCTGTGGCTGAAAAGTGAAAGACTACCTGCCCTGACCATTGCCGGGCTGCTCAACTGATTTGCATGACAAGGGGATGTTGGGCTTCCCAAAAATATCTTCAGTGCATCTCTAAGGTTTCATTTCCCTGTGGTGGCTGCTTTCTCAGACGCCTACACTTCCATACGCATACAAACACATCTCCTACTGCAACAGCGAGCACCGCAGCAGCCTGGGCTGTGTCAGACCTGGAGCCAGACCTCTGGCTTTTGTTGGAGCAAGCCCAAATTTCTGCTTTGCATTGTGTCAGGTAGCACTGCTCCCCTGTGCTGCTTGGGGACCAAGATCTGGGGTGCGTGGCAGGGGAGAAACAAACGTGAAGCCTGTAACACTCTCCTGGCTGGCCAACACTCTTTGCTCGCAGTTCAGCTTCCTTTTGGGTTCATGCAGGAGTGCAGTGGCAGCATCTTTGCAGGCACCCCTTTGTGCCCTCTGCAGTGTTATGCCCTATGTGTTTTTAGGTTTCTCATGTGGTGCAACACAAAAGCAGAGGCCCAACATCCTTATGGATGTGACAAAGCAGGGCAGAACTGTAGAGGCCCTTTGTTCCCTCGAAGTGCCTGTCAGATGCCTATGATAGGCCAAGAATTTGGGAAGTGTTGCTGGCTCATGTGGGATGGCCTTGACAGTGCTGGGGTATGCATGGAGCTCCCCATGCCACCAGTGTCAGGATCAGAGCCTCCACCATCACCTGGGGCTGTGGAAACAGCCCAAACCACTGGCTGTGTGGGAGCTCAGACTGTGCTGTGCCTTGCTGGGGCAAGAAGGAAACGGCGTGAACATTCACCTCATCGAAAACCCCAGCAAAAGTCCCGGATTTTTTTTCTAGCAAGACTGAAACCCCAATATGCAGAGCACAGCCTCAGCCTGGCACATTGCCCAGTGGTGTACTAGCAAGCCTGAAGTGGCAGGAGAGCCCCACTCCCCCAGAGCATCCCTCCATGCAGGTGAGCAGTCCAGCCAGGCAGCTTTCCGGCTGTCTCCATGCCATCTCCATGAATCCCTACCTGCAGCACCTGACTCCAGACCTCCAGGCTCCCACATGCCACTAATAGGAGCCCTTGGCTTTGACAAAGGAAGGATGCTCTGCTCTTGCATATGGTAACCTGGGGTTTCTGTTTCAGCCTTGATGGGGCTGGTGACTCATGATCATGCTTTGAAAACTGTGACTGGATTAGCAGCAACAGGCTAGTTGTTGTTCTCCCCTGTCCTTTGAGCCTCATTTACCAATTTATTGCCTGATCTGAGGCTTTCTCTTATTCCCTCCAAGCCCTTTATTCCTGTCTTCCTGCCTTGTCTTTCCCTTGACAAATCTCATTTACTTCTTTCACTCTCATTTGTTGACTCACATCATGTCCTCAATCATTCCAGACAAACCCAATCTGGGGGCTTCTAAAAACCCTTCTAGGAAAAGAAAGAGGGAGCTGGAGTGCACATGTCCACCTCCAGCCCCACGCAGGGACACACACTCCAGCCCCAGGCCTTCCTGGCAGGGAGTGAGGGGCAGTGTACGGGGCGATGCACTGGCAGGGCTCTCAGCAAGGCTGCTGTGATCCTGTGGGGTTTACTAGCAAGCACCACCAGGCTTGCTGCGCTGAGGAAAAATTGCTATTTTTCCTCCCACCTGCCCCTTGCCTTGCCAACACCTCTGTGGCAATAGTGGTGAAATGAACTGCATCTAGTCCTTCAAATTTTCCTGTGTGTAAGATATGGCAAACCCAAGCTATGATGTGATTTGGGAAGAGGAATCAGGCATTTCTCAAGGGAGTATTACAACCCCCTTCATGAGCAGAGCTGCTGGTGTCCCAGCCAGCACCATGATGTGTCATTTAGTGCTTCAGCAGAGTAGGAAAGGGAACAGGATCCCAAAGTGCTTCTTCAAAGAGAAAAAACTTGCATGATCTTAAGTGAATAAAATAAAAAAAGTCCAATGCAATGATGCATTCTAGGGGGTCTGGTTCCTGCAGAGACAACAGTAAGAGCCAACCCATGCTGTCCCCTCTCTCCAGGACAAAAGACTCCAGGTGTTGGACCTTGTTCCCCATCAATGGCTGAGGCAGGGAGCATGGAGGTGGTTGCTCAGGCCATCATTAGCACCCCAGGGCTTGCCAGGGATGTGCTTCCTACCTCCTTCATACCCACACTTGAAGTACCCTATAGTGAACAGAGAACTGGTGCTCCAGCTATAACCTGGGAGGTTGTTGTCCTTGGTCTGAAGCAGGTCAGTGTTGAGCTGCAGCTGATGAATGAGCTGTTCCTGAGATAAATGTGCCATTTGGTGACTGGCCAGAGCATTATTTAGCATTTATGTAGGGAAATCTCTGCCCTGCAGAAGTTGGCACATGACTGGCATAACCAAAAGTGCAGGGACAGCCAGACCCAAAGAGCAGAGCTGCTGGCTTTGCCTGCAGGAGGCTTCTTTCTGGGCTCAGCTTGGACAGCTTGTGCTTCCCAACAGACTGGATCAGGAGCAGTGAGATACTGGATTTGCAAACATGATGCACGGAATAAAGACCCTTCTAAGCTGACTAAAGCTACGAGAGAAGCCAGATGCCCGTGGCAATGTTTAGCAAGCTTATGTTTCAGGAGTCATCTTTTCAAAAAATGTGTGCTGTCTGATAAATAAGTTAGGAACTCACCAGAGCCACCCATCTTGTCACTGCTACTCTGGTGATCCCCCCGAGTTACGAGCTGTGTGTAACTCTGCTGCAGCAGAGCTCAGCAATGCTGCAGAAGGTGAGAGGCGTGTTTCACAGACGGGAAAGCTAAAGCAGGCAGGAATGCTCAAGGGCCACTAAACTCATCTCTCCCATGTCTCTCTACTCCACTGGATGGGCTCCTCTGCTGGCTGCTGCTCTAGAGCCAGAGCAGCTGTTGCCTGTCATGGGAGCAAGAGAGTGGGGTAGGGTATTGATCCTTCTTAATTAACAGGATTGTCTGAGTTTCTTTGCTGGCTTTGAAATGTATTCCTCACATAGCTGTGCTCTCTGCATTGCAAAATGGCCACTGCTGCTATTTTTATATGTGTTTTCCCAACTGTTTTTCATTTTTCTATGCATCTGTTCCTAGCATGATCTTGCTGGGTAGCCAGGAGTGAAGATGAAGTAAGAAAAGGGAAAATGCTGCAGTTTTTCATTTGGGCAGCCATCTGGAGGCTTTCTCAAAACATTAAGAACCCCCTGAAAACTGATCTTTTTGCAGTGTTTATGCTGGGCGCCCCCCAAAATGGCATCATCTTAAATCACCGCCCTCTTTGAAACATGGAGGCCAAGCTGTGGTGGTTGGCAGAGATGGCAGGCACAGTGACCAGTGCCAACCTCCCACTTTCTCCTTGCCCTTCTCCACCAGCTGCTCCATGGCAGGGTGGGGGTGGGGGAAATTGGATGAGATCCATTTAGTATTACCCTCTTGCTCAGAGTGACTCTCAGATGTGATGATTTGCTCCTGGCAGAAGGAAGAGCTGTGCGATACAGGGCCTTCCTGCCCGTGCACCCGGCGTGGTTGGAACCGGGCTTGTGCCAGGCACGAGGTGCCACCTTGCCAAGCCCTTGAGCTGCTGCTCGCGGGGAAAAACAACCCTAGGAGTGAGGGATTTAGATAACAAACGGTATATATGATATTTCTTCAGTGTGATGGCGTTTTGTGGCTGGCAGATCTTGACGCCTTAGAGATGGGAGTAAATTGAGCTGTTGCCCATTCTGTGCAAATGTTTCCCAGACAAATGATTTTGTCTCAGGCTGCCCTTGGGAACGGGGCATACCCAGGTGACCTCAGTAGCTGATGGAGAGATGTTCCTCCTAAACATGAATCCTGCACAAAATCACACTCTAGTCTATCTTCTCTACACAAATTATGATCTTCAATAACAATAATTATTATTATTAAAACCAATCTCTAACAAGAATGATTAAATCATTGTGTTGGTTTCCTAGGCTAAATTCAGCCTCCATATTCACTTCCATTAAGGAGGTGCCCTTTAAGTAATTCCATCCCAGTCATGCGCTGGTGGGAAGTCATCACTGCAGAGGCTGTGGCATGGATTGAAGCCACTTGGCTCCTTTGCTGTGGGGTGATAAGTATGCTGCTGTGTAGGTAAAACTGTATGGCAAGAAAGACTGAAGAAGCTGGAGGTGGAAATAAGTTTTATGGCAGTAAACTCTGAAAATTGTTTGTAGAGTGCAGGGAAGCTTTCTTTTTAGGCAAAAAGGATGACTGCTGGAAGGAAAGCACTGGACTCTTCTGTGCAATTCTGTCACTATCTCACATCTGCTGGGGAAGCTATTTCTTCATCCTGTCTTGCTATCCAGACTTGGACTTCCAGCTTAATTTAGAGCGAATAGGAGAACTAGACAAAATGCTGAGAGGTGCCTCAGCATAATTCCCATCTCAGGTAAACTCAGAGATGAACTTTTCCCCCCTATTCTGACTGTTAGGGTTGGGGTTTTTTTGTGCTCCCTGTGAGCAGAACACCAGCATGCTCAGGTTGTATTCTTTCTTTGTCTCTTCAGAGCTGTGCACTAGGTCTGGCTTTTTCCCTTATGACAAAAGGGCAAAGGAACTAAAGTTCCTCAGCCACAGACCGTACACAGTGTCTGTCAAACTTGGCTTTCCCCTTGTTGGTATTTCTAATACTGGGCTTGGGCTGGTTTGCAAGCCAAAGCTTCTGCCTAGGCTTTAGTCCCAGAGGAATTCAGCACTTCTCCCTGCCTTGGAGGGAGGTAATAAATCCCCATCCTCTGAGTGCCATGCTGTGCAGAGTTCCCATATTTGGAGTGTTAAGGCAGGAGGGCAGCATGTCTCTAAGCTCAAGGAAGGAGTCTGGAAAGCACATAGCATTGCCTGGTTCCACCAGAGTCAGATGTATAACTCCAGCTGACCTTCCTGGAGACAGTGTTAGGCCAAAGCCCAGCAGTTTTGAAAAATCCCACTCCTTTAAAACTATCTTAATTGTGGGCACCTCTGATCACCATGGAAAGTCCTTCAAGCCTTCCCAGTCTTAGAGCAGTGAGCAACCTGTGGTCCCCGTGCTCAGAGAAATGCTCGAGACTGCTGGGCTTATGTGCCCCTCTCCATGCAGTGTGGCAAGAGCTCAGCCCTGGATGCTGCAAGGTTGGAGGGCTCTGCACAAAACTGCTGCCGAGGCTCTCTGTGTACAAAAGAACGTGGAAAGGTTGCTGTTTGGCCGAAACCTTCCCAATAAATATCAGGCTGTCCTGGGTTGCCCTGTGCAGTTGTTGAACATGCCCGCTTTCATGTGGGATGGGAAGGTCTGAAGCTGTCCTTGAGCATAGCACTTCTATTGGTAGGAAAGCAACCCAACTGTGCAATGTTTAAAGCAGGAAGGAGAAAAGGGGAAACCCTGCTGCTTTGCAAGGAAGAAAGAGTTTTTCTGGGCTTTATTTAATTGGAAATGATTAATATCCCTGTGTTGCTATAGCTCCTCCGGTGCTCTTCCTCCCTGTCAGGATTTTCATTTAGCATGTTTTTCATGCACTCTTTGCATATCTGCTATCACCTCTGAAAGTCACCTCTGCAATATATAACAGGTGAGTGGAGGAGGAGCATGCATTGGTATGGGCACAGATGCCTTTTCAGCATGCACTGAGTGCTGTCTCTGCAGAAGATCTGCTGGCAGGTAGTGCTGGGAAGCTGGTGAAAGGCAGTGCCATAAGCCAGCAGGCAGGGACTGGGAGGAAGGCAGGCATTTCGGCATGTACCGGTTGACATGTGGTGCAGGGAATGAGTGGGAGGGGAGGAGGGGAAAAGGCAGCCTGATTTCTCAGAGTTAGCTGCCATCTTCTTCACCTTCACCGCCTTGCCTGCTCCCAGAGTTCAAAGTCGTGAGGCAGCCCATCCTTTGCCTGAAACCGTGAGTTGTTGTTACACCACAAAAACATCCCAATCTCCTCAGCAAAAAAGCAATACTGAATGCTTGGCTCTTTTTGGGGTGGGGGTAAGGGCGTGTTTTCAAGCACCTCTCTTCAAGCAGGAGGGCCAGAAACACAGGGCTGATGAGTGAGGGCTGATGCCCTCCCACAGTGGTCAAGGGGACTGAGCTGCCTCTGCTGGGATGCTTCCTGTCAGCTGCCAAAGCAGTAGAGATTTCAGGCACTATGTGTGTGGCATCAATGTCCAGACTCCTCACGCTTTGTATGGATGTTTTGGGTTTGGATGGCCCCAACCCAAAAGTTTGGCATGGTAAAACAGATGTACTCCAAGCAGGATTGAGTGGGAGAAATGTGACTTCACTTCTGTGCAAGTAACACCAACACAAGTTCTGACTAAGCTGTGGGTTTGTTTTTTTATTAAAATTTATCTTTGTTCTCAATGGAAGTTAAAGAGAAGAGGATTGGAGTTTTAATGTGTTTAGGCCTACCTACCCTGTTGTATTTTGTTTCTTAGCAGTAAACACTGCTTGGTCAACTGTTCCTGACTGCTGCCTCCTCCTCATCTTATGTTGCTAGCACCTGTCAGCTAAGCCAAAATCTGTCAGCAGAAGTCCAAATGCACTTCCTGACTTGCCAGCCCACCCAAAACATCCTAGCCATCCCAGCTGGCTTTCCTCGACCTTCACACAGTGCTTACCAGATCAGATAAATCTGTTTCTGTTGATGATGAGGCATCCACATCTATGTGGGACATCTGTGCACACCTTAAAATTATTCGGGAAAAACCCTAAACATATTGTCCCTGGGAGAAAAGGGGTTTCTTGGTAATTCCAGGAACAGTCTAGCACTGCAACACTCCCCATTTGGAAGAGGCATGCATGAATGGTCAAATTTGTGACCCCAGCAGAGGGTTGTTAACAGGGTATGTCATCACCCTTTCCCACTCCCTGCCAGCAGAGACAAGTCAGGAGGGCTCTCAGCCCTCGAATGGAATCTGTGTCCCACCTGCACGTAAAACTTTTTGATGTTATCGCTGTTTGCATGTGGGTCTTGTTGCTCTGCACCTCCTTCAATGTGTGCTGTATTTTAGCAGATGTTACAAACCACCTTTGTGTATGGAACTGAGCTACACACAGTATAAAAGGTCTCTTAGGCAGACCCTCATACCACCAGAGGGTAAGGCAGCTTTAGAGGGACACCAAGAATATCTCAGTGATAAATCTCTTTTTAAAGGATTTGCAGCCGCCTGTAAGAAAATCAGTGATAGCCTTACATTTGTCATTGATTTCTGGGGTGAAGTACAGGGAGCGAAGACTAGGTTCAAGGGACCATGATGATTATAGTTGTTGACTACATACTGAAAAATAAGCCTATTTGGTCATCCATTAAGCAAAAAGAAGAAAACAAAACAGAAGATCATTCATTCAAGAGGCAGTTTATGCTCACTGAGTTGAAACAAATGTCCTTATTTAATTTTGTGAAGTAATTTTCTAAGCAATTAGTTTCATCCTTAGCCCTTATAGTTGTGAATATGCTGACAAATATGTTTCCACAGCCCAGGGAACAGCAAATGGCTTTTCCATAAAAACTCAGCTGGTCTTCTGGGAATTTCGTTTTGTGAAGAGATGGCAGTTGAGTGAAATGGGCTTCTCTGAACCCTTTTTCCAGCTTTAGCTTGGTTAGACACCATCACGGGAGAAGAAATTTGATCATCGCAGTTTTAAGAATCCCTGCAGACACATGACCTTGTGGGATAATGAGTCAGTTTAATGTGTTTGCACCCATCAGAACTACCTACTGCTATTCTCATCAGCCCTTTGAGATGTAGGAAAAGATTTGGGGATTGTTAACCTGTGTGTAACTCCTGCACTGAATACGGTCTTGGAGTGCTGAAGCACTTGAGCACGTTTATAGACCCAAGTCTTATTAGTCAAAATATGTAAGGTTGTATTTAGTGTCAAGGCTCCAAGAAACATTTATTTCTAAGAACCCTGATTAGGGACCTTTGGAAAGCCCCCTGTTGCAGGGAGGCCACTACAGCCCCCTTGGTTTCAGTCTTTTGATCACAGGCATCCTTAAAGGTAGCTTTGGATTCAAGTGTTGTGTTGGATCACGGCTCTGGAAAACACAAAGGAAAGAACATTTTTACTACTGAGGAACTGTTGCAGGATATGGTTTGTGAAAGATGCTTACACTGAAAAATGTGTGTTGTATGAAGATCACAGCTATGGCAAGGAAAATGTTAGTTCTTGTAGGCCAGACACTGGTGCCACCTAAGGAACAGTGGCCGTGTCACAGGCAGTCTGTTGAATATTTATTGTGTAATAGCAGAGGCTTCCTGTAGGTCACATGTATCTGTCTTTTAAAGAAGGTTAGATGTGAGCAACTTTTGATGGAGGAAAGCAGAAAAGAGAGTCTGGATCCAGCACTAGCAGCATTTCTCTGTGCAAATTTTAATTTATATGATTCTGGGAAATTATTAGTGCTTTAACTGTTGCCTAGAGGCTGGCAAAGACAGTGCTTGTGCCTGAGGGGTTTGCAGGATTCTTGTCTTGTTTTTTTTCATAGGAGAAAAATTCACAAACAAGACAGTCCCTAGCTATTTCTTAAGTTTGTGCATAGTAGTCAAAGACAAACATCTTGATCTTTTCCTGACATTTGTGCTGGGGAGTTCAAAGAACTCAGTTCAAGCAACGGATCCAACCCCATGTCAGCTAACCCTGCAAGGGTGGGCAACTGCTATTAGCCAGCCAGGATGGACTTAATCCAATGGCACGATGAGGGGAGGTAACATGGACAGTGAGGTTTGGGCTCCTTGCTGAGGACCCCCTTCTGCACTGCTTGGCTATGGATGTGTATCCCCCAGGCTCATTTCCCAGCCTTTGCCTCTGGCCACTCTAACACCGACCATGGAGCTGCCCATCCCCATGTTCCTCCATGCCTGGGAAACTGTAGTCAGACAGTGATGGCTCTGTAAAGGTAATGAAGATCTATTTTGGGGAAGCAGGTCAGATTTGAGTGTGAGTGCGTTGGTTTCCCTGCATGTGTCTGCCACAGCAGAGCCCACGGATGGGCTGACATTTCAGTGCATCCTGTTTACACTGCAGCCCAGACAGCAGGAGAAGTATTTTTAAACAAAAATGCAGATTGCATTGTAGTCATCCCATGTTAAGGAAACAAACATTTTTGCCACAATGCAAAACCAAACATTTGCTCAAGATTTAGGATTCCTTTCCCTTAAGCTATCTGCAAAACATAAACTCTGACTTTTTCCCTCTTCTCCTATTGATTTCCTCACCACTGTCCTGTGATACATTAAATGAAGAAATGTTTGTCATAGGTAACAGTTTCACATTTTTGCATTTCATAGCATGCCAGGAATTTGGTTGCTGAGCATTTTCTGTTTTGAAATGTCAGGCGTATCTGTCTGAATCGACTGACTGCAGCTTGCACTGTGCCCAGTGCCTGTATTTTGACAACATCTTTACACCGAAAGAGAGTGGGGGGAAAAAAACCCAACGAAAAAGCACAGGCTAAAAATTACCCTGGTTGCTAAAAATACTGTGGACAGGAATAGAGAATTCACCATGCTGTTTTTCAGACTCACGTGTGCTTTGAGTTTATTACAGGATTAGAGCTGCCAAACTATGCCCAAGGCTGCGGTCGAGTTTCTATTATAAGTCTGCTTTTTGGCTTCTCCCCCAAACTGTGAAAGACTTCATAAGGCTGCAAAATCCATAGGTAGGAAGCCTTTAGGATGAAAGGGTAGATATGTGGGAGTTGCTTTGCTTTCTCCAGCAGATTTTGAAGTGGGGTGCCTGGAGCAGCTTGGCTATCCGGAGCATAATGCCCTGGTGTGTGCTTTCCTGGTGGCCAATGGAATGGGGAGCAGCTGCTGTTGGCCACCTTGGCTTGGAAAGATCTTGTTGTCACTCTAATGAAGGATGGATTTTACCTGTTTCACGTTACACCCCTCACTGTGCAAAACCAGGATGGCAGAACAACTTTTCTGAAAACTGGGCTTTGTCCTACCAAAGTTTTTTGTCCTACCTTCCTCCTCCTAATGCTGGGGAAGAGGATTAAGAGGCAGGTGCATCAAAAGAGCCTTCTGTAGAAGACACTTAATTGGGTATAGAAGTTAATGACAGCATTAGCATTTAACCAAAATCATATAGCAAAACTTTCCACTCAATCCATTGCTGCGTTTTCATGTGATAGGAGTTTGAATGAATTAAGGCTTCAAGATGGCTTCCAAGCAGGGATACCCTGGAGGTAGTACATTGGGCTGACGCTGTCTTGTCATACCTTCCTTCTTTCCCTTCTTTTTTTATTTTTTAATGTGGTTTTATTCTTCAACATGCAGAATACATTATTTTGAAGAGCTTAATCTATAAAAAGCAACAAGTACATTGGAGCCTTGCCTCAGCTGGGAGCAGCTCTGCCACTCTGAGTTATCAAAATCCATTTGTAGAGTGTGTGCTGGGAAGGGAAGGAGCAATACCTGAGGGGACTAACCCAGATAATTTGAACAGCACTGTCTCTTTTGCTTCTAGCAACAAAGAATGGCTTCTGCAGGTCATTACTATAAAGAGCCAAGTGGGCAGACAGGTGCCATCAGCTTTCCCAGTGCTAAAACTGCACACAGAGGCCGGCTCGTCACCTGCACGGGCACCGTTGTGTCTCCTGGTCAGGCCCCACATCTGCAACGCACGACGGATTTGAAACACCTTGCAGCTGCCAGAAATTATAATAAGGCTAATAAATAGGCTGGCTGCTTGTGAAATGATCATTTGTTCCAAAACAGTCTTTATTAATAGCCCAGGGATGGCAGTGGCCGTCTGGGGCCTCAGCTATGCAAACTGCTACAAGGATTTGCTCAGGCTCTGTGTCACTCTGCAGCTGACGGGGAGCCACCAGTGCTGCTGGTTTAGTCCTAGCTCAAATGGGTGAGAAAATGGGGAAATGCTTCTTTGGTGAAATCTGTTTCCAGTCAAAACATCTCTTTGTTGCTCTGCATATTTCATAACATGGTCACAAAATATGTGGGAAGAAGAATATTGACCCCTTGAGTACAATATGGCTGACTCCATGAGACTTACTCCCTTGATGAACTTGGCCTGTTTTATTTCTTAATGACATTTTTGAGCTAATTAAAACCCTCCCATGCAGATAAGCAAGAAGGAAAACAAAAAAAAAAAGGAAAGAAAATTCCCTGAATCCTCCCCCAAAGGTCAAGCAATGCCATACGCTGTCATGAATATGTTCATTTGTCATCTCAAGTGTGAGGCTATCCACAGCCATGACATTTCCCTGGTAAAAGTCAATAGGAAGTCCTAGGTTTGTAATGTTGTGTGCAAATTCCCTGCTTTTCCTTTTTCCTTCTCCCATTTCCAGTTAAAGTATGTGAGCAATCCCCATCTCTGTACCAGTGATACCAGCTGGTTTCATGCACGCAAGGAGCTGCAGAACCATCCCAATGAGAACTGCTCTATCTGGAAGATGATGGGACCGAGGAACCAGATCCATGCCTGCACTTGAATTGTGGATGCAGGCACCATTATCTGCCTGAGCTGCCTATTAGCAACAATACAGAGCCAGTTCTGCTGTCTTTGTACTCAACTCTCATTTTCTTCCAGCACAGACTTGCAGGCCTGAGAGCGTGAGACTGCACCTCCTCATCTCCCGCTCACCCAGAACTGTGGTGTGCTGGGATGTGAGGGCTGGATGCACCTGCAGGGTACTTGGGCCTACGTGACCCAGGTGCCTGGGAAGCAAACCAAACCAGAAGCTGCTTTCAAGTGCACATCAGAACCAGTCTGGCCCTGTTTGGGTTGTCCCAGACCAAGTCGTGGTCCTTGTGACAGGGACACTGTCAGAGGGACCAGACCAGACCTCATCTGAAATAAAACCTTTGAACTGCTTATAGAGCAGGGGCACCAGCTGCTTGGGTCCACTGATCCATTTTTATCATGCTGAATTCCTTGCTAATTATAGGCAGGAGGCAGACCTTTTCCCCCTGCCCTGCTGAGCTATGCCAGCCCTCCCAGCGAGCCGCAGGGAAGGTTTACCCGTATCTGTTACCGTCAAGTGCCAGGACTCATCCCAGTACACAGCTGGCTCTGGCTGCACCCTGCCAGCCAGGGCCTGTTACATTTACAGATTTAGTAGCCAAGTTTTAGCTTTAGAAGCAAAGGCTGAAGCTGTGTTGTCCTCCTACACACCCTGCTTCTTCCTGGCATGCAGCTTTTGGAGAGTGTCTGAAGAGGATCACAGGGAATTGATGGCAGAAGCAGAGACCACGTATCCGCACCACCACCGGTGCAGGATAGAGAGGTGGGCAAATTCAATGGCAAGTGAGTAATGTGGAAGCAAATCCAGAGCTGTTTCACTGCCCCCCTTCTCTGCACCCTCGGTGACTGTTTTGGGAGATGTTAAGAGGCTCAAGTTCTTATAAAGTTGAAGTCAAAGCTGTTTGCCAATAATAGATATGTTCTTTCTCTTTACTTCACCCACGCAAGTTGATCTGTGTTTTTTATTAAAATTTATGGAAGGCACTTTAAACTTACAATGATTGAAAAAAAAATAAAACTGCTCCTTATGTTGTTGTTGGATTTGGGGGTTTATTTGGCTCAACTGTATTTTTGGCTTGGCTTAGAAATTTTGTGCTTGCCTGGTCTGCTTTTGCTGTCCTTTCTGAAAATATATGCTTTTTATTTAGGGAAAAAAGTTAATAGCAAAATGTAGTTTTCCCTAGGGTTTCTGAGCCAGCTGGAAGAGCCTGTGTTTTGTCCCAGCCAGTGAGAAACAGGTTAGCTGCTGCAGCAAGCTGGCAGGAGACATTATTTTTTTTTTCCCTTTCTTCTGTGGCTGCTGCCTGTGCCACAGGTGCAGAGATCTGCTTTTGGGCACACAGCACCTCTGAGAGATGTATGCAAAGGGGTATGAGAGGTGATTGGACAGGAGTCTGGGCAGGGAAAAAGGCAATGAGAAAAACTGGGGAATGAGAACAGGCAGGTGAAGCGAAAGGGAAGGAGATGTGAGTAGGAGGATAAACAAATGGGGAAGTTGGAGCTGCACACCATGCTTTTAAGGTGAGGCTGATGGAGGTGCCAAGTAGACAAATACATGCAGAGAACTATATATAGACACATCTACAGATGCACAGATAAAAATGTCTCTTAAGAGTTTATAAATGATTTGAGCAAAATGTAGCTCCGGGTGTATACATCATCTAACAACAACTGACTTCTGAATGTGGTACTCTTCAGTGCTCATATCAGTACTGATCTATAAATCCAGCACAACAGATACATTGTTCTCTAAATAGCCTCTTATTTTGACTCTGTGTAATGTTTGCAAAAGTCAAGAGGCAAAATGTGATGTAGGTAAGTGAAGCAAATTGCACAGAAAGAGAGATGAATGATGTCCTACAGGGCACGTGCAGGAGGAAACTTGACACTTACAACCTTTTTTATCTCTGGACACTCTGAAGATGAGGTTTCTAATTGCAATAAGCACTTCATGAGGGACAGACCCATTGGAACATTAGCTGCACACTTTAGTCTTCTCCACTGAAGTCTGTTCTCTGGCAACACACCTCATCCACCTGAGCACCCCTAGTACCTAGTACCCTTTAATTAGAGAAATTAAAATCACTGGGAGAAAAAATAGCAAAAAACGAAAAAAGGAAGTGCTAGCCAGGCTGAATACACTTTTCAGATATTCTCTGGTGTTTGCTGACGAGTAGTTATGTTAGGAAAAAGTAAAACAAGGAGCTCCAGTACTGCTGTGGGGCTCAGACTCTGCAGAGCACTCTGCAGCAGAGGCAAAGTCATCCCTCATGGGATGGGCATGATACACTGGAGCTGACATCCATTCATAATCAAACAACTGCAAATTCAGTAGGATTTGAGTCCTTTTCATAGGATCTGAGCGAAGTCCCAAGACAGTACTAAATTACTCCTTAAAAATTCAAAGGTTTACTATTTATTGCATGTGTCACAGTAGGAAGTAGGAACTGTGCCAGGGCCCTCAGCAAGCAGGAAAAAAAGATGGCTTATACCTTATACCAAGATCTTATCTGGGGGTAAAAATTTATTGGTACGTGCAATGTCACCTGCAGAGAGCCACGAACCTCAGGGAAGTTTAATCCCAGTGAGTGCAGAGTAAATGTTATAGGAAATGGAAAATTTTCCATAACATTTCCTTAAGTCTCACTTGCTGGACTATAGAAATTATGTGCCCTGGGGATTTGGATTCTTAGTTTTGACCAAATGGTTTCACAGCAGTGCCTGAAGCAGGGGCTGGGGTTTGGGGGATGCCCCATATCAAGCCCCCTTGCAGACAGAGAAGCCATTACTGGGGCAGATGTATATTCTGCAGTGGGATATGCACCACAAATTGCATTGGTTTTGCATGGTCAGCTTTATTCCTTTGCAAAGAAACATTCCAATTGATGACCTTTTGTTTTGTTTTGTTACAAACCTGATTTCTGATCCAATACCTACTTCTGTAGAGAAGGATCCCAGTGCTTGGCTGATGCCTTTATCTCTTCTTCTGGTGAAGGCAGCAGTAAAACATCGAAATTAGACTGGAAATCACATGGTAGTTCTGCCCCAGCATCTGCCTGTTTATCACTAAGAAAATATAGAAGTGTTTCAATTAAATATGAAATGTCTCGGTTTTGGTAATTCAGTACCTTAAGATATTTTTAATATATTTTTTAAAAATCTTTTTAATGCCTGTCCAAATCAATCTGTCCCCCTGTTTTTGTTTTTTGGCCATGGGTCAGCATTTCCCTTCTGGCTTGAAAGGCTGATAAGATGTCAAAAGCTGGGCTGCAGCCAGGTAAGCAGGTCACCGAGGCAAAATTCAATAAATGTTTTCTCGGCCAGTGTCACTGTGGCCTGGACAGACCCTGGAGCCACAGCTGCCTGGCAGCTCTTGTCCCCTGATAAGCTTGGGACTGATCTGCACACAGTTTTGGCACATGTTTAACCATTTACATCTTGCTGTGTTCATTTTGGTGATGGGTTTGCCTTGGCCTCCTTGTGTCCTCACCTCTAGCTGGCTGCCAGCGTGGTCCCCAGTTTTGTGCTGGTGTGAGTGCCTATCAACAAGTCTGAGAACAGGGTACACACAGGTGTTTTCTGGGCAGTTCATGGCTCTCAGCTGCTCTGTCTTACACCATCCTTGGTGTCCTTGTGAACTGGTGGGGTCTGGACCATGAGGTACCATGAGGTGACACAGCTTGATGTGGTGTTGCATGAACGGCTGCTCCTTTTTCTTCATTTTAAATCTTCCACCTTCACTCAATATCCAGAAAATAAAAGGTAGCAAAGGGGCTGCAAGGGTCATGTGGCTCAACAGGTTTCAAAGCAATGCTTTCTTCTGCTGTCAGTGACCAAGTTTTGCTCTCCAGACTGGTCCTGTTGGGGAAAATTAGCTTCTCCTGCCAGCATCTAATCCAGAGCCAAAGCTGAAAGATGAGACAAGTCAATTTTCCGCTGGGTGCATCTTCGTGTTTCATTGCCAGCACTGCACAAGCAGCACTTCCCCTGCATTATAAAATGGCATAAGAAGGATGCAGAATCCCAGAAACAGGCATTGTTAATTTACATCTTACAAGTGTTGTTTGTCAAATGCAACCATTGTAATTGCTTGCTTTCCATTTCTAAAATGTGCTAGCAATAAACTGGAAAAAAATAATAGGTTACACATATTTGGCAAGCTCTATCCAGGGTTTTATATCAGTCCACTGCTGGATTCAATTACAGACGATTTGAATTTTTCACACAACGTCTTGCTTCTTAAAAATGTCTCCTTTCAAAATCAAAACTCTCAAAATAATTTGTGAAAACACTCAAGTTATTTTAAGTGTTCTTCCAAAATTTTTCATGTAGTGTGAAACTGGATTTTTGTGTTATGTGGAAAATGTTGTTCTTCTTGAAATAAAACTTCTCCAGCATTTCTGGCTAAATGGGTATGTACTGAGCCAGAGCAAGATGGAATTAATTTTTCTTAACATCCTTCTCCTCTGATGCATTGGAATAAAATAGCCAGTCAGTATCTAACTGCCCTGCTCATTGCAACTTGAGCACTGTCCAGACAGATGCTTTCCCAGATTAATTCTCGTGGCACCCAATGGTGAAAATAGGAAGCCAGGACCCTATGATTGTAAGACAGCTTCTCTAAGGCTTGAGGATCTTCCACTTACAAAAAAGCCCCAGTGGCTGCTAGGAATCTCAAAGGCGTTATAACTTCTGCTGACATAGGTGATACCGCTGGGAACTGTGCACTGGACTTAGGGCTGTTTATCCTGATTCCCCGAGTGTGGCTTGGAGGACATCAGAAGCACTGCGGTCTGCTTATCCTTCTGTTTTCCCTTCTTGGACAATCTGAGTTACGGTCCTTTCCTCAAAGCTGTGTTTCAAGTCAATGAAGCAGTTGTTGTTCATCCTAATTGATTTTAGCAGAAGTTAACAGTGCTAATTATCTTTCTTACACCTCCTGCCTATTTTTATCCACTGCTGTTGAACACAGAGGAGAAGCTACCGGATGAAATCCTACAACATGGTGGATTTCTCTGCTAAAACCTCTCCCATGCAACGAGGGGATTAATAGTAGGTGGTATTATTAACAGTAAATCTCAGTCCCCAGGCTGGCTCTGCTTTGATTCATGATTGAATGTTCCCTCTTCCCACTCAGCCATTTCTGTCTAATGCCACCACACCCATTGCTGATCCTCTTTTATAGCAGGGCTGCCAGTCAGGGCAGATCTGGCCAGCAACCTGCACGATGGGAATGCAGCGAGGGTGCTCTGCACTCGCAGGGCCTGCACTGAGGCCTCTCTCCAGCTGTGGGCACGCAGCACAGATGTTCTTAGCACTCGCCTTGGTAGCCTGGCCACCACCACGTGTGCCCCACAAGGCTGTGCTGCTGTGAAAACCTGTGCTTCAAGCAGAACACATTCCTCCCTTACCTTTTGCCCATCACTGGCAGGTTTTATTTTTAAAGGTGACACAGTGAAATACGAGCATCCTGCCTGTTGCAGCTCTGGGCTGCTGCTGGAGACGTGTCATTTCTCTCTGGGAAAGGGAGAGAGACAGGATGGCTGCAAAATTCCCTGATAGCAATGCAACCACCTGGGGAAGAAAATGTAGGGAAAAGAGAAGAAAAATAACATAGCAGCATTGCAAAATATAGCATTCCTGCAGAGACAGTCAGTTCTTGTTCAGCCTTCATTTGCTGACTGATATCACTAGAGCTTCCCTGATGGGATATTTCAGTTCCCTACAGCTCTCTGCGTTCAGATGCCATGTGTTTCTTCACAATGCATCTCTGCAGATGTGGACACAGAGGCAGTAAAAAGTGAAATGCCTTTGCTAAGGTCATGGAGCACATGTAGGAATTGGGAACAGGTGTTTACTTTGATACTTTCTCCTTTTAAGCAGTACAAGGCAATGAATTTTGGCCATGGCCCTCCAGATGGTTTTAGTGGGGCCAAAAGAGCAGCTACAGCTCTGTTAGATTCTTCTTACTTCCACTGTGCAGCTTTCTGATACATTGAAAGAAAGGTAAGGGTAAGGACAGTCCCACAGGCACAAGAAGGACTATCACATGCATCTGGAAAAGATAACCTTGGGCCAAATGTTGCAGAGCTTACTGGTCTCTCCTGAGCCTCATTCCAGGTAGGACAGAGTCCCAAGCAGTACATGGGAGCTCTGGGTGTGGAATGCATCCAGCATACACCAAAATACTCCAGTGGACAGATTTGGAGGGAAACAGCTTTGAGATTTCAGCCTCATAACAGCAGCAGTTTGCCATGTCACAAGGTTGGTTCTTGACTTACTCTCCAGTAATTTAAAAAGGCCCCTGTTTCAAAGAGTAAAAAGTTTCTGGTGAGATCTTTGTGCTGCCAAAGTTTGGGGAGAAGGATCACTCCATCAGCCCAAATGGGGTAGCCCATAAACCATTGGCTCCTTAAAACACATAGAATAAGTGTTCTTTCACAGTAATTAGAGTAAATAGTTTATCATTAAGATTAAACATATTTAATAGAAGTGGCAAAACTTCCTCAGAGAGCTGAGCCTTTGGTGTAATTCTCCTCCAAGGCTGCTGATCAGTTTAGGGTTTGGTTTGTTTGTGTCTGTGATTTTTTGGTGGTGTTTTTTTTTTCTTAATTCAAAGCTGACACACAGCCACCAGTGAAACTATAATGAAAAGAAGAACAACATGGAGAAATCCTCTTATCAGACTGACCTTTCTTGGCAGAGATTCAAAGTGACAGAGGCTGGAAGAACTGACCGCATGACTTTGACCAGCTAACCTCATGGCTTGAAACTAGACTTTGTGCACCAATTAGGGGAGTAAACTTGAGTGCAGCAAAGCCAGCAGATACTTTTCAGGCATCTCATTAAGCACTGGAGTATATTTTGTGTAGTTTCTGTCAGATGTAAGGGAATTTTTTAAATTTAGAGCATGGATGCATGGGGAGGTACACAGGACATTAAAAACAACAAAAAATTAGAGTAGCTTTCTTGTCCTGTATCTCTTCTGACTACAAAAATGTCCATGGGAGAAGAGGGAGAGAGTTGAAATATGCAGCCAGGCCTGGGAGGTTGGTCCCACAGTGTCTGTTCCACGGTGTTGACATCAATAACCAAGTTGCTTTCCTCCTCCTTGTCTGGCTGCTGTGGTAGTACAAATGGACCAGTATCTGCATTGAGAGGTCACTTGCTGCGGCTTCATAGAAAAAGCACTGTAAAACATCAGCAATGTAGGGTTTTCCACCTTTTGGCACATTTCTAAGTCTGGTCCTTGGAGTTGCAGGAGGGAGAAATGTCTGGTTGGAAATCTTCACATGCCCATATCTCTGGGTTGTCTTTGATCCCTTCATGCTGCACCCTGAGGTTAAGGCCTACAGGCTGTGATCCCACAGTTTGTAGATCAGGTTCCCTTTAAAACAGTATAAGTTGTAAAGGGTTTAAAAAATGAGAGAATCTGCCAGATTGGGCAAAGCCTGCAAAGATTTATAACCCAGTGATTATTTTTTAAATTTCCTTTTGTCCCTGTCTTAACTATTTTCCCTTTCAGCCACTTTCACTGGACTACCAGTGCCAAACAAAGTGAACAGCAGCACTCCAGAGGAATAACTGGCACCGATTTGAGTCTTCCTTCACCTTGCTCATGCTGAGCTTAAGAAGTGGTGACTTTCCATCACAAACTTCCTGGGTCTTGCAGTCAGGTTCAGAAATTCATATAAGGCTCAAAGAAGAATGCATGTCTGGAAGATATAAAACAAGCTGTGGAAAAACAGGAGTGAGGTGGAAGATATCCAGCTCTCTATATTTGGAAGTCAGAGTATGTGTGCTCCCCCAGCAGCTGTGAGCAATAATATTATATGGGAAAAAAACCTGACCTAATGGGTTCCAGCCTGCCTGTTGTGGCACCACGCTTTGAAGAGCTACAGTATGAATTGCAGCAGATCCAGAATTTCACTTACAACCCAGGGACCAGCTGGAAATTAGCAGGATGTACTGAAAATGTACAGCCACGTGTTACCAAACCCTAGTTAGAGAGGAATGGTGAAGGGGTGAGCGGGGAGAAATTTAAAAATCCCACCGAGCAGATCACCAATGGCAAAAAAAGCACCAAATTTTATAACACTCTGTTAATGGTAATCTTCTATAAGATGATTAACTGTATTTGAGTAGGATCCCTGGGGCTGAAGCAGCATCTGTAGCCCTTGGGCATGTATAAGGATACGGGTGGCTGCAGGATTTAGCCATCAGAGCACCATGGGACATTAGAAGAGCAAGTAGGACTTTAAATATAGTGAAGCACAAATGTGGTGTGCCTTAAAATTAAAAGGTTTGCTTTTATCTAAGAAAGGGGTATGCCCCGGGGAAAGGAATGAACTGTGTGATAAGGGAGGAATTTAGGACAGTCAGTGCTGGGAGGAGATCTGGAGAGGAGAATTTCCTACCAGCCTAAATGAAACTTTATACACTGCCATCTGCCCAGGTAGACCCCTATTTCAGGCAAGTGTTAGAGACCAGACAGATCTTCCTTTCAACTTCACTCCAGTGTCTTTCATAAGAAACACAAGGCTCTAACAAAACATGTTTTGGAGAAAAAGATCTCTGGCATGGCAGAACTGAAGCAAAATTACTTCAATCTTTTATGCCCTATGTTTCTAAAAATATAGATGACTAATAGAAATCATAAAATATTCACAAAGTCAGGATTCCATGTTTACAGATAATGGTGAATTACATCCAAAGACATTTTTAAAATGGGAATTTAATGGATGTCTTTGAACAGAATCAGAGTTTTCTTCTCAGTTCAGTCCTCAGAGGGGGAACTTTGGGGAACCACTAAAGCCCATCGTAGCCTTGCCAAAAGCCACCCTACAATCCTGAGCAGCACATCCCTCTACGTGCACAGAGCATCTCCCCTGATAGGAGCTGGCTGCCCCCTTAGCTGGTGCCTTACCATTACTGGTGATTTGGACAGCACGCTCATTTCCTGCTACCCAGAAACGTGTAAAATAGCTTTTTTTTTTTTTTTTTGGTGGATGAGAGGGTTTTTGTGCCAGGGACTCACTGGAGGCTAGATTGTGGGTTTGGGAGAAGGAAGCAGGTCTGAGGTCCTTCTCCATCCCTGTGTGGGCTGTGTGGCCCTGGGATTGGTGTGAGATGGGAAGGGCTGTGCTGCTGAAGGGCACCAAGCAGAGGGATGAGTACAGCTAGCTCTCCAGGAGCAAGTTCCATTTCCGAGCAGAAAACACTGACCTGGTCTTGACAAGCCTGGGATTTGACATCCAGTTCTATCCCTGGCCAGCTGAATATCTTTAGGCAAGATGTTTCACTTCCCCAAACTCAGTTTTCCACATGTAAAACCTACCTGCCCGAGTTTTGCATCCCCTGGTGAGGGTGAAGAACTGCCCAGAAGGTACATGTGACTTGAGAGCAGGTAAGGAGCCAGCATTGTCCTGGGTCAGGACACCTTGAGGAAGTGAGCTGGCCTGGGACTGCTGGGCAACAGTCTCAGGAAGACTCTAAAAAATAACATTAATTTAAAAAAAAGGACTGAGGCTTCTGTGGTGAGAGCATGGTTTCATTTCCAGCGGTTTCCCAAAATTCTGATATCCAAAGTAGATATTGAGGAACACAGAGCTTTAGAAAGTGCTCAGTATGCTTTTTGAAGAGGTTTGCACATCTACCTACCTTTCAAAATGTTACATTAGGGTTTCTAGGGTGGTCCATTAACCTAGATTGAAATCGTGCTCTAGCTAGGGAACAGATGATGATCCAGGGATGAAGTAATTTTCCCTCTTCCTTCTGAGAGCCAGTATGTTTTCCACAAGGCATAGGCTGTTAGGGGTTTATAAGACTGCTTCTCTTTCCTCTCTCAGCTTCCAATTTCATACTAATTTTTATATTTTTTGCTTCATAGGCTGATTACCATTTTCCCCCTGCATTATTTTGTGCTGTTTCTCGTTTTTTATTCCACGCCTAGAAATGCATAAACCTAAGACAAACTTTCCAATCCCTAATATCTGAGGGGATCGGAAATGAGGTCAGAGAAATTCACCCATCCCTACAGGATAATCCTGCTGCTCTACAACACTGCTGGATGTACTGCAAATGCTCTGGGCTCCTGTTGGAGAGGAGGCACGCTTGTAGGACTGACAAGAGAGCTGGGGGTGTATTACATGGAGACAGTCCATGCACCGGAAAATCAGCAAATCTGCAGCAGTCCTGCTTTGACCATCCCCTCTCTGGGAAGACCCATTTGGACTTCTCTGATTTCCTTGCAGTAAATCTGAAAACAACATTGCTGCAGCAAAACAGTCAGCTGGGTCTTAGAGTTTGTCACACCGCTGTATGCCAAGGTCATTTAGAAAGTCAGGGTGACAGATGGGGAAAAGCACCTCACCACTTCAAAGGCACGGGTTGCTGCCACCAGAGCTAGTTTCTCTTCTTCACACTGGGTCCCAGTGCTTGCTGCCAAGCATGAAGGAAAACCTGCAAAGTCAATGTTTGTGGTTTCAGAACATGAAGAATAATTTCCCTCTCCATTGCCAAGGCAGGACTGAAGGCAAGGAGCTGAATAGCGCGGACATCCCCCTGCCCCAAGGGCAGCAGCAGGCACTTGTTCCTCTTGTTCCTTTGCAAGATAAGCCATTTCCGTTCCTGATGCTGGGTGTTAAATCCTTCAGGAAACTTGGTGTTAAAGGACACTTGCTAGTATGCTAGCATGGTCCTGTCCTTCCCTTGAGAAAAAACATGACATTGAGGAGAACTTCACAGGTGCACTGGCTGAAACAGACCTTGATGCTGGAAGGAGACACAGTTAGGGCTGAGGCTGTCTCAGAGGATGCTGGTAGTTTCCAAAAACTTTCTGAAAGAGGCATTTCCATCCCCTTTTAGTCATCCCTCCTGGTGACTCAGCCTGCTTAAACCAAGCTCAGCAGAATCCACCATCCCCTCTTCCTCTTCCCAGGGTTATGCTTCCCCCGTGCCCTCTTGCTGGGGCTGGTAACATTGCTTATGAGAACATGAGTTATCCATTCATAACTGTGATGGGAGTTAAAAATAATCCACTCTGGGGAGAGGGAGGCTAATGGAATATTTGGCTTTGAGACTGATTGTTATAAACCAGTCCTTAATGTTGGGAGCTGGAGAGATCTCCCAGGCTTTTGTCAGCGATTTTTCTTCATCTTTTTCTTCTTCCTCCACCCATTTGGATCTGGAGTGTTCACAAGAGATAAGGCAGTTGTCATTTGGCAAATCAAAAAGCCCCGATGGGCCACCCAACTGCATGTTGTTCCCATCTGAGAGACTTAAGTGAGATCAAATAGGAAGTTCCCCCTTCTTGCCCAGTTCCTAAAACATCCTGGCTTCTCTGAAAAGGGGCATGCTTATGAACAAGATAAATGCAGGGCCATTACGTGCAGCTCGTCTGGGTGAAACCAGAGTTAATTTTCCCATTCTGAAGCTGATCTGTGGACTGTGATGCTCCATCTGCGCTGGTGCACAGCCCTTCACAGGTCCAATCTTAGCACCTGGCTTCTGTGGGGGGATCAGGCATGCACAGGTGTCACTGGAGCTTGCCAAAGGGTAACCTAAGTGACACAGGCTTGAACTCCAAGCAGAGAAAGGATGGTGGCTGCCATTTGGTTTAAAAAGCAAGGTTCTGGCACAGCAGCTCCACACATGCTCTGACGAATTAAGTGGGAGTGCGTGTGTCAGGAGGAGGAATATACAACTCTTCCGCAAGTAAGGAAAGCTCTTAAGCTCTGAAATGCAGTTCTGGGTCAAGCAGTGGAAGGATTAATCATTTTAGCTTTACAGCTGAGCTAAAGATACAATTCTAAATCAGTTTGGTCCCACATACACTGACTGAGGAAATTGCATCAACCAAATAAGACTGAGGCTTGCTTTTTTAAAGAGGAGGAGCTGTAATTAAACACACTGCCCTACCCCCTTTCTAGTAGCAAGGTAAAGTAATTTTATTTAGACTCAAATCTGTTCTTGGATCTGTCAGTAAAAGAAGACCCCCTTAGCAAATGGTGACTGGGTGACAGTCTTCGCATATGATCCAACTTGCATGTTAAGCTGAATGGAGAACAAATTACACCCTCTTGAGCCAGAGAATGCTGTGGGTGACGGAAAAACACCCTGTGGTGGACGACAATGGTGTTTTCATAATGAAGCCAAAGCCTTGGGGTTACAGGAGAGAACAGATGAGACACCGTGGTGAAGCCACAGTGAGGAAGAGCTCTGTGCCCTCACCCTCAGAGGTGCCACTGTGGTTGGACCTGAAGGTGACAGGTGATGTTCAGCCTGAAACACTGCACCTCCACAGGGCAGCCCAGACTGACATTAATTTTTGCCCCAAGCAGAAGGAACCTGATCCCATCTACAAACTCCAGCTTTACATACCTATTTTGCACCATTTATACTTCTGGTAGGAAGAGTTGCACACATGGAAAATACATTTATGCCTCCTACTTCCACTGCTACAGCAAAGAGCATCAAAAGCTGGTTTATAGTTCAATACATTTGCATTGACACAGTCTGGAGTCTTCACAGATTTGGGTATTAAAGTATCAACATTTCCAGTAATAGGTCACACCATGTTTGCAGATTTTATTAACTTGGATAAAATAAGATGAATCCTATTTAGCTTTCAGAGTGTACGCACCATGCAAATGCCAACCCATCTGGGTTTGAAAACAATCTAAAGCTACAAAAAAGAAAGGAAGATAATTATTTTTAGTTCTGATTCAATGCACAGCAGCAAGCCCCCTGTATATCACAACGAGGAGGGAGGAATGATGCAGAGGCAGAGAAGAACAGCCTTGGAGAAAAGAGTAAAAAAAGAGAAGGAAAAAAACTTCTTAAGCTACTATTGCTGCCTCAGTCTTCTTATCTGAAACTGAGTACAAGAAGTAATTGAATTACAGTGCAATAATTACTGGGCTAATGCAGGCAGAAAAGCAATTGCAATATTCCTAGAGTTTTCTTCCTTCCTTTTCCTGAAAATACCTAAAATAATTGGTAAACAAAGTGGGTTATTTAAAAATACAGACAGACTATACATCCCAAACCAGTATAGCTAAGCAGGAAGAATGGAAAAAATTATTTGCTTGGGATTTGGAGACATTTAAAGGAAAATCTTTCCTGAAGGAAACAGTGCTATATACTATCAGAGCTAATCTTACAGTTTGCTGTTAAACACCCAAGCTGCTTTAAAACTCAACTTGGAGATACTGAATACATAGTTTTAACTCCTAATGAGGTGTTAAGTGGCTCAGTAATTTATTTCCTTCCCAGGGGCTAATGATCGTGTCAGAAGGGAAAGGGCAGCTATCAGCCTTGACATTTCAGTGATCTCCATCAGGACTGGAAGAATTATTATTGCCTTGTTTGCCACAAGGCAATGAGCTCTCCCAGTGTCAGCAGCACAGTGGGATTTTTTCCCCCTTATTCATGTTATAGCAGCCTGTGTTATTCCTAGCCAGGGCTAAACACCACAGGAAGGATGGCAAAGAAGTAGCCTGTGCTTGAGGAAGCTTGTCAGGCAGACTCAGGAAGATGAGGAGCTCCCACTGAAAGCCAAATCTGTGCCAGCTCATTAGCACGCTATGGGGAAAACATCTCCTAATGACATGGGATGCAGCTACTTGCTGCCTTTTTTAAGCATCAGGTTTTCTAACTCAGCACAGGTCAGCTCTAATCAATGTGGGTTTTAAGCCTCAGCTGCCAGCTGCTTTTGAGCAGAGCCTCTCAGAGCAAAGCTGGGAATGGTGTGCAAAGACTTTTTTATTACAGTCCAGGCTGAAATCAGGAAGTAAATATTTCATTTCATTTGGGTTACTTTATGTCCATGTAGATGCTGCTTTGCTGAGGCACAGGCTATGGTGCCAAGCAGCAGAGTTTGTAGCCTTGTAGTTTAATTTCTCTGCTAGAATTGTTCCTTCAGTGAGGTGAGGCTAAATCTTAATGATTTCCATGATGAGGGCCATACAAGAAGTCAGTCTGTCTGCGAGGTGGGAAGAATTATGAAAAAGTTACTACTTAAGCATACTAATAATGATGAAGTACAGATAAATTCTTGTTCTTTTGGAGTATTCCTTGGTTCAATAAAGATTAGCTGTTTGGGCTACCTTAGAATCACAGAATGGTCTGGGTTGGAAGAGACCTAAAATATCATCTAATTCCCATGGCTTGCTGTGTCAGGAACACCTTCCACTAGATAAGGTTGCTCAAAGCCCCATCCAGACTGGCTGTGAACAGTGCCAGGGTTGGGGCCCCCACAGCTTCTCGGGGCAACCTCATACCCGTGGTAAGGAATGTATCCCATTCTGCTGACACGGAATGACCCATGTGCTCTGACGATGTGTGGCTGTGTGTGGTCAGGTCTGTAGGTGGGCCTGTGAAGGTGGGTGTGGAAACAAAAGCCAGCTGCCTAGGGCAGGAACTTGCAGACAGGTGAGTATTTAGATCAAAAATATGTCATATTATTTTTTCCCTTCTTTTTCTTTCTTCTCTTTCTCCCTCCCTATTGCTCATGTTTTTTGTTTAAAACTGGTTTTCAGGAAATTTCCAGTATGAAACATCACTACAGCTCTTGTCTTACAATAAGGTAGCTCTGGTGGGACTGGTATTAGCTTCTGAGAAAGTAAAATGTGGCCACTTGATTTCCCTGGGCAAGATAGGCTTTCTCTATTCTGGGTTGTTTGTCAGAGCCCTGTATTTCAACCTCTCCTACAACAAAATCCCTGGCTTGGTGAAGATAAGATCGCAGTAAAGGCTTGTCATACCTGTTGTCCAATTATGTCAGTCTGTAAAAACAGCTCCAAGTGAACAAAAATAGCTTTGACAGTGGGAATTACAGTGTTCTGTTGTGTGACTAATTTCAGTGCCTTGGTGTGATAACTTAGTTGCTGTCACAGTCAAGACTATACAATGCCTTGGTAACAGATATGAAGCTCAGAGTTAGGTCCATCTTAACTCTTTGTCTTCATGTGTTTTTGAAATGGACTTTGCCAAATCTCTTCTCCACCCTGCAGTCTAAGCTAGGAGGAGATATAACATTTTCCAAGCTCTATCATCATGGTCATTTTTAAGTGGTTATTTATTTATTTCAATCCTCCTGTCCCCCCTGCTCTTACTGCTTTTTGTAGCTGCAGTGTAGAGCATCTTTTCCAGAGGACAGGGCCAACAACTGCTGCATGCATTGCTTGGCTTAAAGGACACTGCTGAAAACCCCAGCTCCTGCAACTCTATGGGTCATGTTGCTGAGGTCAAGCAGCCTCTTAGAAGCCAGGAAAATGGAGACATCTGAAGGGGGCCTCTTCCAGCCAAAGAAACATAAGGATGCATGCAGGATCGCTAGGCCAGTAAAGCCAATGGGACAATGCACTGCTAGATGAGCAGCTGCTTGGAAGCTTTATGGCAAGGAAAGTGAGGTCTTGTCAAAGAAAAGGTCCTCCAGCTTACTCAGCTGCATTGCATGATTTTGAATGGCTTCATGAGTAATTGCACAGGACAGAAGGGTGGTGTAGAGGGCGACCCTTTTTGTTGTACAGAAAAATAACCACTGCCACAGAACTAGACTTCTTCCCCTCACACTCTGCAGTACTGTTAGATGTGAGCAGCATACTGCACAAACATAGCTGAAGACTCAGCTTGGCAACTTAGTCATGGGGTTGTAGCATGTCAGCTTCCAGGGGTATATTCCATTTTTAATTGCCTCTGCATTACTCCTTTGTACTCTGTAATTTGTCACACTGCGGGAGACCATTTTGCTGTGTCTGTGCTCCATTCTGTTGCATGTCACCTCATCTAAAGTTAAACTCAAAAATAAAATAAATGCTATGCTCTCTGTTGAGCATTAAGTATTGAATAGGGGGTTTAGCTGAAATTAGATGCTACAATTCATTCTGACATAGCAAAAGGATAAAAGGGATAATAAGAACCCTTTGCATAGCTAAGCTTTTTATCTAAGAAGCCTTATGGTATATAATTTTATCTTCTTATTATATTAATCTAAGAGTCAGGTGGCCAAGATTTCACAGTCCAGAAATAAAATCATCATGAGCAAGGATTCAAATGCAATACATGTCCATGCCAAAAGCCATTACAGCACAGTGAGGTTTAATTTTCACGTGCATACAGAAATTCCTGTCTATGGATATTGTCTCGGAAAATTGGTGAGCTGGCAGGAGAGGGTATTGAAGGAAGAAAATATTTGCTTTGACTCATGCAGGATAAATGCAGTGTCTGGATGATGTTTCTCAAAACAAATTGCTCCCCCAGTTTTCTATCCTGCCTGGTTTAACTTTACAGGATTGTCTGTATGTCACATATGTTCCAGGGGCAAGGGGAAAGCCTGGGACGGACTTCAGGCATCTCATTTTATTCCCTAGCTTTTCAGTTGTAAAAATTGCTTGTTGGCACTTCCTGGTGTAACAAAGGTGCTATGAGGAAGGATTTCTGTGATGTTCCTGAAGCACTTGGATTAGAAACACTGGAGAAAGGACCTCAGCAAATGACTTCCAATCCCATGTTGTTAGTTTTTCATTTTTCAGACCTGCTTCCTTTGGATTATTGCAGAGTAAGTGCCTCTGAGCTTTTTGTTATGTGACCTGGGATCATCAGAATTCTCCAGGAATACAGCTTCACTGGTAGTTTCCAAAGGGTTCCCTCCCTGCATATCCTATCCTGGAAATACAGGAGACCCATGCAGTATATCTGAACCTTGATGTCAGAAGAGAGGAGAGATGAAGTGCTCTGTGAGATGCTCTATGAACCCCTCTGGCTGCATTCAGAGATTCATCATCCCTTGCTTCATTTGCCTCAGCCCTCTGGCCACTGCCCTGCTTGCCACAGTCTGAGAGAGAACATTCTTAGGGTTTCATGTGTGGTGACAAGACTCATCAAGGCCATACAGTCCTTGGCCCCACTTGAAAACATTTATGCACAAATCTTTCAGGCAGTTTACTTTCATTATTATCCATTACTGTAAAACAATTTCTTAAATGAAGAGATCAAAAACCTGAAATCTCACTAATGGAGAGACACTGAGGCATCTTTCTTCTTCAAAGTTCCCAGCCCAGGGATTGGCAGCAAGCTAGGCAAGGAAGTGAAGAGAAAGCTCTGAGTGGTTTTTTAATGTCTTCATTAAAAATGAACATATTGTGTGAGTATTCTCTTCTAATGTGTAATTTCACTATGCTATGAAATCCCAAGTTCCTGGCAATGTGATCCCACTGGAGTATCATTCACCAAGTAACACAAAAGTGCAGGCTTTTATTGGACTTTCTAGGACTACACAACTTATACTTTGTATGAATCCTCACTAATATTTGAGGCGATAATAATTAAAAAATCCGAAAACAACAACAACAAAAAAGCCCAAATTATTCATCAAGAAGTATACAGCTTCTGTATTCTCTCAGCTGCACGCACTGAGTGGATGTTTAGTCTCCTCGCAGTCTGACAGATCACCAGCCTCCCGAAGGGGCCAGCTTCTGAGCCACATGGCTCAAGAGATGAGGTGCTGAGCGCGAGCAGCAGCTCTCTAGACTCACTCCTTGTTATGCAGGCACACTATTAGTTCCCAAGTCAGCTCCAAGTGCACCTACTCCCTGCAAAAAGATTGAAGCTCCTGCTCAGACGACTGCTGAGGTTAAATGGAGCACGGCTGATAGCCCTGAGACCTCAGAAGAGCGTGATCTGTTTTATCCCCATCACAATTTTCATTATGAAATAACATTCCAGGGAGCAAAATTGATTTGAAGTGGTAGTTAAATTTGATTAGCTTCAACTAGCTTAGCAAACTGGAGGTGGGGGCATTTTAAGATTGAACACACTAAGTTTTTGTTTACAGTTTGGCATGAGGCAAAAATAATGGTAACAGTTCTTCACTGGGAATCCAAATCAGGCATTTAAACTTGTATGCATCTCATCTGTCTCTGTTCTGGGTTCTGATTTATTTTTCCTCCCCCTAGTCCTTTTTCTGACATTTTAAAGCATTAAATGTTAATGTAATTAAGCGCTAATGTGACTGCAGCCTCTAAGAAACAGAGCATGCATTTTTGTCATACTCAGAAAATCTCACAGTAGTGTGGGAGTTTCTTCTTTTCCTTCAGTTTCCTCAAGTTTTGGAACTTCTATTTCCAAAAGCAATGCCAGGAACCAGTGCATGTGTCCCCAGCCCATGATGGGAGTGTGGCTATGGAATAAACTGTGGACATTTTAAACCTGAATGCCTGACCAGAGTGTTATATCTTGTGCACTGAGCCCTGGGCTGTCCTGTTAATGCAACTAGTCATAATAATACAATAAAATAATCAAAATTATTTTAGATGCTAACAGATATGATGACCACAAGATAGCAAGGACTGTTTCATCCAGTACTGGGAGGAATTATAACATGACTTTAGTATTTGGTATCTTTCTTCTGAGGGATGGCAGATCCCATTTACTGAGGGAGATGGAGATCCATCTATGCTGGTTTTCCTCTGGGCCATGCCCTCCTGATGCAGAGGTATCTGCCCCTTTCTGTCCCAATGTCATATATCACACAACAACTATGCACCCATCATGGTATCTGTGTTTGGTCCTAAAAAGAGGTAAGTTAAGGGAAAACATTCCTGTTGTAAATTATGGTAACTTTCACAAAGTATTTGGCTGAAGTTAAGCCTTCCTATAATTGCTAGGACTTCTAAGCACACACATCCCCTTCACACAGTAATCATAGCAACAAAAAGCCCTCCAACTTTTTAGTAAGGAAATGTTCTATTGTTTCAATTTGCTGTAATTAAAGCCTGCTCTTTGCATTAGAAAACCAAATTCCATTTACAAGATGAATAATTCCCTTGAGTTCTCTTTGCTTCCATTGTTCTGAAGCTATCAAACTTCTCCCTATTTGGCAAAGGAAGCCAGCAGGTTTATTTCTCTCTTAAAATTAACCCCATATAACATGCAGAGCAACAGCAGAATAAAAGCTCTGTGATGTTGCTGTTTGAAGGCTGCCTTGTTTCTCCTTTCCCAGAGAAGGTGCCTCTCCTCCCAGAGAAGGTGACCCCTTGACTAGGGAGTCTCTCTGCTGGATCATTTCAACAGAGCTTTGATTCAAAATTCATGGATTTTACTTTCATAGTATTAAGAAACCACCAGCCATTCCTGCAGTATCAGAAACAAATCTTAATTATCTGACAGCAGATGGATGAGAATTTTTTGCTTGTTTCTTCTTTTTTTTTTTGATCCAGCTTAGATAACATATCTTCTTTAGCTAACAAAACCCCTACAAAAACGTACAACTGTAAGCTACTCTATATTTTAAAATGGGATGGTTATCCCCATGGACCTGTAAAGAATGGATATGAAACTACCAATGCTATACAACCCCTCCTCTACTCCTTTCCTCTCTCTCATAGCTGTGCTCTGCAGTTTACCAAATCCTCCCCCAGGTCCTATTTACCAAGGCAACGAGTCCAAGACCACCCTTTTCTAAAAACCTGCAGCATAATTTAGGTTGAAAGGGAAATCATCTAATCTGACCTCCTGGTCAAAGTTGCTTGGGACCACATGCAGTTGTGTTTCAAATATCTCCAAAACTGGCGATTCCTCAGCTTCTCTGGACCTCTCCCCTTGGACTGCACCACTGTCATGGGGATATTTGAGGCGAAAAGGTCACTCAAAATTTTCTGCTGAAATTGAATACATTTCAAGAGTTTAACGTTATTAAAATTAGTTTTATTACTCCTAATAGCCAGGCCATGGTTAGGAGTGATGGATTTTCTCCTCTTGCATTCAGACATAAGGGACTCTCTTCTATCTCAGCAAACCGAGCACTGAATTTGAGTCTTAACAGAGCTTTAATGCTTCACAGGCATAGGCAAGAGTTTCTTGTTTGTCAGGGAGGGCAAAAACCCTACAGCAGTGAGCTGGCAGAGCCTTATGAGCTGGGCTGTGAAGAGGAGATAAAACCGGGAGCATGCTGGGGTGCTGAGAGAAACCCTGGTGCCATCCCATGCTTCCTCATCCAGCTCAGCCTTTGCTGCTGCTCCTCTGCCACTGCTAGCTCCAGGTCATGAACAACTCTAAGGATCAGGGGTGGATGCCAAGAGAATGGTGAGTAGATGGTACACAGGCTGAAAAGCGAAGAAGATTGTTTCTCCTGGATAATTTACTCCTGGATATTAAATGGGCTTGACTATGAGCTTCTTGTGGTGACATCATATGAGTCAGGGAGCTGTTCAGTGAAGTCATAAGCAACGTGGAAGACAGCATGGAGAATGCTGGATATCTTACCTGTGAGCAACCTCTGCTTTGTTCAGATTAAAATATGTGAGTATTAAATATCTACCCTACAAAGTGACACATTAGAGAGAGGTGAACCCCTTTACAGCTGGTTCTTTTAACAGTATAAATCAAATATTAAGGATTTTTCAAGCCTTTCAAAAAAAAAAAAATCCTTAAAAGTTTGGGGTTTGTTTTGGTTTGTTTTTGACAATGAGCTTGCAACAATCACAAATGTCCAAAACTCTTAGTAAGACCGACTATGCTAATCAAGAAATTTCTGTTGGGATATTCCAATATTCTAAGATTTTTTTTTTAAAGTTTTAGAAAACATCTAAAATCAAGATTATAGTTGACTTTTTATTGAATGTTGCAGTTCTGGAAATTGAAACTACTTGATGTAATCTTTTTGAACATTATGATTTTAAAATGTTAGTCAGAGAAAGCACTGTGAAATTCCTGAAACATGAAAGAGACCTGTCTTGACCTTTATATAACTATATGGTGCTTTATATTGTTGTCTGGTTGGGTGGGTTGGTTTTATTTTTTGGTTTGTTTTGGGGTTGTGGTTTTTGGGGGGTTTTTTGTTGCTTTTTTTCCCCATATTTGGTTTATGGCAACACCAATTCTTGTCTTGCCTTTTTGTTTGCATGCACCACACCTGGCTCGATCTCCTGGAAATCTCTAACCCTTCCTGGAATCCAAGAGCAAGGAAGGCCCTGGCACTGCTGAGGGACTTGCAAACACTTCAGAGAACTTGCCTCTAGGTATCTACTTCGGCTTATGATGCTGCAGTGAGTTGGTGGAATGTTCTTGCTGGGCAGTGCATCCCACATTGTACATGCCACAGCCTTCACCCAACAAACCAAATGAAATTCAGAGCAAAATGAAGGACAAAATAGTACCTTCCCCGATTGGAAGGATTTCTCCTCTAACAATGTTTCTTTCATGATTTGTTCTTGTGATACAGAGTTATCACGGTGCCTTAAAGAATTACTAGCTTAAATCCAAAGGGAATCTGCAAGTTTGTGTCACCTTATCTAAAAGTATTGATGACAAGAGAATATGGCCGGAGCAAAACTCCTTCCCCGTTTCTTTTCAATCGGCTGCAAAGAAGGCGAGAATCCTTGAGCGTTTGGAAGAATTAGCCCTTTCAGAACCAGATGGTACCAAGACCGATTGATGTGAATGCAATTTAGTGTCCTTCCAACTGTCTCAAACGCCCCCTGTGAAGGCCACCTGCTGATACCCTTTCTCCCACTGGGCAGTCCACTACTCTCCAGCTACTCTTAATCACTCTGGAGAGGGTTGGATTCAATGAGGGCAGTGCAGATGGCAGATCCTCATGCACAGCATGCAAACGGCAGGCTCAGCTCCAAACACCTCGCAGAGCTGGGCCAGCAGCCATTAAAAACCTGCAAACCCCAATTGGTATGACAGATAATTACTGTATTGAATTCCCTAAAATAAATGGAGACCATTCTTGGTTCTTTTTTAACCTGCTTTTCTAAAATCCTACTGTCCTATGCTAGTAGGAGTAATGATGTCACGCAGTGAAATGCAATGTAAAAAGCTGCAAGGGGAGAAAAATAAATAGGATGAGTGGTGACTTGGTTTGGTGAAAAGCAGTCTCCCCATCCCTGTGCAGCATGATGGTGATAGTGCATGTAAGAGCAACTGCTTGCTTAGTTTGGATAAGTCATACCTGGCAAATCTCATGGTCTAAGGGGTAAACTGTGTGTGGGCAGCCTCACGACTTTGCCAAGGCATGCCACATGTCAGGCAGGCCAAGGGAACTGGAATATCCAAAGGAGTTACCTGGCACTCTGAAGACTAAGGCACCAGCCCACGGAACATCACCACACAGACAACCCTATACCAAATGTGGAGTGAGTTCATGCCCAGTTTGGGGTGGCAGTACAGTATATACACTGAAGGTGCAGCATTTCTCTTCCCTGAGATGTTTGACTGCCACAGTTTGCATGTGTGCATGCATGAGGAACAGACAGAGTCAGCAACAGGCACTATTGGGATGGGGCCTTAATCAGCTTAAGTGAGTCATTCATCCAAACATTTCCCTGTGTTTGACCCCACTGAATGTCCCATCTTCCTTCTGTCCTGTCTTAGGAGTCAGGCTGGTGGGTTACCAACATTCCCTGATGTCACTTGGTAAGTATCAGGATAGGGATGCCCAGCACCTTGCTGTGTCAGGAGACAAGAACACCCCCTGAGTCATGGGAGGAGCACCCCATGTCCCACAATTGCAACTGCATAGGTTAAAGGAGACATGTTCCATGACTCACACAGGAAGAATGTGGCTCGTTTACTGGCTGGCAAGAATGTGTGTGTGTGACACAGCTATATGTGGTGTGAAATGAGAATTAATCAACTGCATGCTTCAGAACACTCAGGAGAAGTATTAAAACCTGATTTCAGGATATGTCGTGAGATTGCTTTTGATTCAGGAGGTGCTGGAGCCATTCCTGAACCACAGCAAAGTCTGAGAATCCATCACAGAAAAAACAGACATCCCACAATACTCAGAACAATGTTTGCATAGAAATTACAGCCAACCCGCATGTGCTGTGTTGTTTTCATGGTGAGTCATGGTGGTGAGAACACACCAGGTGAACAGGAATGAACGTCCTGCAGAGTGTGGGGAACTCGTGCTCTGACATAATGCAAAAGCTTGCGTAACATGGGGACAGCTATTTTTCCTCACGGCTCTTCAGGCTTTGGGAAAGTCTCTCCAAAGCACAAGTTATTTGGCTAGAACAAGGTTTGGAGCTGTGGATGTGACCTCAGCCAAAACATCACACACAGTAAAAAGAATACTCCAACATCTTCTGTACTTTAAGCCCTTATTTAGGCAGCAAACTCCTCACCCCAGGCTATGCAAGCTTTATTCCTGCGTAACAGTACTTCATAGTTCCTGTGTTTCCAATTATTAGAGCACATATTTCTTGGCATAAGCGAGGACTAGGATCTAGCCTTAAAGCAGTCAGCACTTCAGGGCTGTGGGTTTTGTTTTGGGAGAACCGCTTGGTTTTTGCAACTTGTACAACATCTGGCAGTAATTCACCAATACTTTGGCATGCTGGCTCTAAGCATCATGTTCTGGACTGTAACTGTGTCACTGCATAGTTATCTCCCTAATCATAAAATAAGCTAGAAACAGACTTTGGTCTCTACTTAATGGGCCACCCTGCTGACCCCTACTTCAGTTTTTGAGCCTTTCCCGCCCCATCTGTGACTCAAGTATCCTCAGTTTGAATGGATGCTGTGGATTTATCCTCCCTAGGTCTCTACCAAAACTCATCTTGTCGGTTTTGGAATGTTCCCCTGATCTGTGAAGACTGTTTTGAATTTGATCCCACCCGCCCAAGTCCTTGCAGGCTCTCTGACTCGGTGCCACCCACAAGCTTTTAAAGTATACACTCTTCCACACCCTCTGTCATTAATCAGATGTTTTCATCCTATCCTTCAAGCTAGCCATCCCATCAAAGAAAAAAGTGAGTTTGGTAAAGCTACGTTGGTGGGGTTTTTTGAACACATAATTATCTTCTAAGAACTTAAAATCCTTATTCGTGCCAGGGTCTTTCCAGGGATCAAAGCTAGGTTTAATGGGTCTTTTGGATTTGGTTTTAAATAGCTCAGTACTGTTCAGTTCCAGGTGCTTGTCCTCCACTGGTGCAGCATTACTCAGATGCTCCGCTGTCCATTTCCCCAGACACTGCTGACCTGAGCCTGTCTCCTCCAAGCAGCCATCCTACAGGATCTGGTTCTAGAGGAAGACCTCTATCCTGTCCTGCTTTCCTTCCTCTTTTATGCCTGCATTTCAACAAACCTGGCTGTCAGATGGGGAATCACATGAATCAATTCCACCAACAGTGCAGGTCTGTCTGCTTTCCTGAATCAGAAGAGCAGCCTTTTGCATCATTCTGGGCATCCTTCCTCTGTCTTCATGGGAATTGAATCAAACCTTCACAGAAGGTGTTGTAATAACTAGGCAACTTGTGCTGCTTGTCAGGGAGGCTCCTCAAAGAAGTTCAAAGTCTGCTGGGAGTGGTTGAAGCCATTAAACCATTTTAATTGTTGATGCAGGACTTGAAATGTGAGAGACAGATTTTCTCAGGAGAGTATTGCAGAGATGTTCATTTATGCAATATGCTATGTTTTGTGTGAAAAGTCTTAATCAAAAATTTTGCTGTTTCATAAATCAAAGACCTGATCCTCAACAGAACTCTGGCTTCTTACTGGGGCCCTCTCTCCCGCAGATCTCCTCTGAGAATTTGGGGCTAAGGGAAAGTTTGACTCTACTTTGTGGTTTGTTTTCTTAGCACACAGAAGTTTACACGTGAAGGGGGAAAAGACAGGAAACAAACTTGGCACAAGTAAACAACAGAGAGACCTGACTGACCTCTCCTTACATCTGAGAAAATTAGGAGAACTAACAGGCCAGGTTTTGCCTATCTGAATAATTTCAGGGTCTGAAGCACAACTGTTCATGTGAATGAGAAGTAGAGACTAACCTCTGAAGTTTTTATAACAAACAAACAAACCTTCAACAACAACAACAAATCCAAAAACCAACCAACCAAACAAAAACCCCAAAGAAAAACCCCCAAACAGCAGAAGTTATAAGTAATTTATATGTCTGGGCAGAATTGCATTGGATGCTACAATAACTGCAGAATCATTGAGTTATAAAGCTGTATGCATGAGTTAAATAATGTCATGAAACTCTTTGAAAAGTAAAAGGTAAACATGATATGGATCTTTGTTATAATTCTCTAAAATTTGTTAACAAGAAAATTAATTATAGTAACCTAGTAACTACAAGTAAAGGATAAAATTACAAATAATGCAAGATAATAATTTATTCAGTGAAATATGACAATGATCAGAAGATAGGTCTCAACATTCATCATTACTTCTGGCACTAAATACCAACAAGTTATACTGCTTTTGAAATGCAAATGTTTAGAAAGGACTAAAGGAGCACACTCTCTGAGAAGTCCGTGTTTCATTACAGATTAGTGAGCTGACTTGCTTGCATTTTAAATCCCTGTCTGCCACCAAGGGGCATCACCTAAAGACCTTTGAGGGTAAGAGATCTATATATGAAAGGCACTGTTTGAGAGGCTGGTGATCCAACTGTTGATAACCAAAGTGCTGTGTGAAGTGCTGAAAGCTGTACTGAATGGCCCTTTCCAGCATATTGGTTTACTCTGCCTCTTCCCCTGCTTGGCTCTCAATCTCATTGCCCGTATCTTTTTCACAAAAATCCCCTTGATGCTTGCCTTTGAGTGGAACCACAGAAAGCTTGCCCAGGGTGAGAGCCTAGACACCTAGCTCACAAGACACCAATTCTGACTCTTCTCCATGCCAGATTCACACAGTAGGGACTTGCCAGACTAGGCCTCAAAGAAAACATTAGCTGGGACACAGCTCCACCGTATCCCATGTTTCTCATCTGGGAAGTTCAGGAGATGCCACCACTGGAGGCCTGGAGCAGGCAAACTTCTCTAAGTGTGGCCTCAATGAGTCTGCCTGAGGTCAAGGAAGGACTAGATTTTTTAATTCCTTTCCAGCCTTGTGACCCAAGGGGTACCTGAGTAATTAAGTGTCACATCAGATGAGGTGGTGCATGAGAGTCAAATCCCTGCTCCTGTCTATGGAAACTGGGAAATGCATCCCAAGTACTGCTGGAGAACATCTTCTCTACCTTGGGTTCCTCTTGTTTCCCTCTAGGATGAGCTGTCCTACTGTGCACCGGTGAGCCCGAGGTTGAGGTCTCCTGTGGGAGGGAGGGGTCTGGGTTTCAGACTCAACCCCAACCCCAGTGAAGCCCTAATCAAGGTATGAGGATGACTCATTTCTGCTCACCCTTCTGACTGCATTTCTCTGTAGGATGTGACACTCGTAACCTGGCAACACAGCACTGGTGACATCACTTTTTTTTGCAACAAGTTTGGCAGCTATATAGAATGCCTTACAGGAAAAAGAGATCACACCATAGACTTTGGATTCCTAAGGAAAAACATCATGAGATCGTGTGCTCTGCTATTCTGCTCCTCATCCCCTCCTCAGGGATTTTATTAGAGTGTGGGCTAATTTCAAGCAAGTTTGACAAAGGTTAAATGTCTCAAAAATACAGAATTTCTAAAAGAGCCACAAATATTGATGGCCATGTAAAACAGAGATATCCAGATTAGTGACCCCACTGAGCAACTAATGGAGATTCAGTTTTATTACTAAAGGTCAGAAAACTGACAAAGGAAAGAGCCACCAGAAATCAGACTTTGTGAGTCCCACTGCTCATGAAATTGCTAACTCCTACTTGTTATTACTTGTCTTCATAAAAACAGTGTCTGTCTTCTGCCTCAGGCATCTGTTACAAGTGTTACTGAAGATGTCCTTGCAGAAAGAAAACAATTATTTTAATAGCTCCTTTAAATAAGAATACAGGCACTGCAGTTAATCAGCTGCCTCTTCCAGCCCTTGCCCATTAAGAGCCCAGTGCAGCAGGACTGAAAACACAGTCTCTAGAAGTGTGATTGCCAAGACCCCCAAGGCTGTGTAAGTAAGAGCTGGAAAAGGTGCTGCTATCACATGGTGGGCTGGTGGAAACTGAAATTGCTGCCTGAAGACTGAAGGCAAATACTGTGTTTTTCTGTTGAGCAACATCTTCTGGCTCCTTGTAGCCCTCATCATTTAACAGTTTATTTGTTTAAAGCCTCTGCAGTGTAGACGGTAGATGTTGAAAAGTGTAAAAAAATAGATTAATAGATTATTTAAAGACCATCTTAAAATGCTAAGAAGTTAGCCTTTAAAATCTATTGGCCTGTAGGCTGATTCTTTGCATGAATTATGCCAAAAGACATTACTCACCAGTATCTGCTCCCACTCCATCATTATGGGTTCAAGCAATACCATGTCATCCTTAAACATTGCATTTAAAGGCCCTAAATGCTGCAGAACCTCCTTCTGATGAAAAAGGTTTAGTTTTGTTCTTTCCTCTTTGAAGAATTCCTACAGGGAAGAGGAGTTTGAGAACCCCAGATGTGTTAAGCAGGTGACACTACCCTCCCCCTGCACTTCTCACATGGCCAGCCGATCGCCTGGTGCCACTCAGCTGTCCAGAAACCTGTTTCACGTGCTGTTAGGGGCACAGTTGTGCAGTCTAGGAGGGCTGTAGACAGTGGCAAAGCAAGTCCGAGATCAACAAATGGCTACTGGGCAGCAATAAAACCATTGTTCCCTAGCTCCTTGCCTTGTACTCTGTCCAGTGAAACGCAGAAAGACTCTGCATGAAGCATGATGGCTGCCCCCAAGGGCCTTTTGAGGGTGGCCCTCCTCACCTCCCACTGCTGGAGCCTGCCTGGCCCTGTGAGGTCCTCCCCAGATTCACACCCTCAGAGCAGTGAAACTCAATTTTGCTGTCTCTGAGAGGTTTTTAAGCCAATCCTGGCCAGCAGCCAGCTGCTCAGTAGGCAGAGAGCTGCGGATCCTGACGAATAAGCCACCCACAGTGTCTCAGAGCCTTCTAACCTGTTGGGGCTGATGGAGATTCAGGAATGCTGTATTCATGGCCTCTTGCCATGATAGGTGCCAAGCAGACCAGGGACAATACCTCCCAGCAGGAGACCATGATCAATCTCTTCTTGAGTAAATTTAAACACACTGAGCTCAGGACTGGATCAAAGACAAAATCTAATATCTACTTGGGTTTCACGAGATTTATCTTCTGTTGCCTACACTGGCTGTCAATAATTTTGCCATTGTTTTTCCAATAATTTACTGACGGAACTCCATTTTTAGCTTTCTCAAGTTAATGGATTGCCTAACACTGTCAGGCCAGCTGATTCATCCTTTTTTATCTTCTTTTGAACTTTTTAAAATATAAACCAACCCTGTAGCTTTTCAAATCTTTTGGTGCTTTCCCAAAATAATGTGACCAAGGTTGACTCAGAGCTCAATGAGCTTCCTGTAACTAACAAGAAAAATATGGGTAAGGGGCTAATGGAGTGATAGTTCCCTCATTTTCTCCCCTGCAGTTCACAGTAGCATGAGGTTATATTCAGGATTGGGCGATGGGACACTTGTTGCATCCCTCCGAGCTCTGCTTCCTCAGCTGCATCCAGTCTCACAGGTTATTTTGGTGCTGCAGATTCAAGAAACGTTGAGTAGTTGTTGACAACAGAAAGTGCTGGACATGAGGGACATCTGTTATTTTCCTTCTGGAGATGCTCCTGCCTTCTTTCTGAAACACAGCAAACCTAGTGCAGCCTGCAATGTGAATGATGCCTCAGATGGATTTTGGTGCTTTTCAGCTTCAAAACTTATTTAATGAGCCTGGATCAATTAAAAACAACCTGCTGTAGAAAGCAAAAGAGTGTGTTCTCCATTGAGATAACAGCTTGTGGAGCTATTACTGTAATAATACAGCCTTGCAAAGAATACTCATTGCAATGGTTAATTGTTTCCAGCTCTGTGCTGGTATCATCCCAGCAGGAACAGGCCCAGCATGACTTCTGCTGCATTGGCCGCTGTTATCGCAGTGCACAGAGCACTTCCCAGCAGACGTGGAAGCATTTAATCACCTAAGCGAGCACTTTCTCCACTCCAGCAGTCAGCAGAGAGCCAATACCCTAATGCAGCCAATGCCCTAATGCAGCCAGGACCATTCCCGTAATGATAATTTGCTAACTCTACTGCTCAGGCAAACAGAAGGGAAATGTGTGATCCGCAGCAGAGTATCTCGAGCCAGTGTTAAAGCACCAGTGTCCCTGTGCAGTCTGAAAGCCTGGTGCAGTCTGCACTCCCTTATGCACATCACATTCTCACTTGCCAAGAAGCTGAACAAATTCAACTTTTTATTTCAGCTGGACCCAAATAATTTCCATCAGCTTGCCATGAAAAATACATGTATAAGCTGCTATAAGAAGAGGTTTCATTTTCATTAGAGGGACAACCAAGAGTCTTGATGTTGAAAATATACAGGTACCATATTCTGTCCAGCTAAAATAAATATATATACATACTGTCAGCACCAGGCAGCCTCAGGGTGCGTTGCTGGCATCTGCAAGCATATGTCGCTCTTTCTTTCAATTCCCCCTTTCTTTCAATTACACCCACCGATTATATTTCGATTCATTGACATTGCAGACACTCCTGTGTGGGCACAGTCAAGCCAGTTTCAAATGAGCTAATTTGGCTACAGATAGCATTGCAGACAGTGCAGCATGGGACTGGATGCAGTAGAAACTGGGTAAATATTTTAGCAGCTTCACTGACAGGGACTGTGGTGGGCTGCTGCAGCTCTCAGGGCACAAACAAACTATGTTAAAGCCAGCTCAGGCACATGGGTGATAGCCACGATTTCTGTGCAGAATGAGGTTACTCTGTCTCAGGGAAAGGGTAGATAGACATGCAGCAGACCAGAGCCATGGGCTGAGGCAGACCTAGTATATCCAAAAACATCATTCCGCAGGGAGTTTCAGTTTGTTGAGCACTCTCGCAATTGCTTGAGATGTTAAAAGAAAAAAAAGTAAAGTAAAAAAAAAGCACTTTACCCCGATGTATGAAAGCATAGTGCCTACAAGAGCACAAAAAAGCAAGTGGAGATGACTGATGAGGGTTTCATGAGGTTTGAAAACACATTTATGCCCTGCCAGCTGCAGAGGCGAGCCCCGGGAACTTCTGGGACAGTAACGCTGCAGGGAGCGTCTGAGCACCTGAGACCTCGGCGTCCTTACACTGGGGAAGGGAAAACCCTGTCCTTAGCGGCCAGGCGACAGCACCGGGGACATTCTTAGCCCCGCCCTGCCCACACGGGACAGAGGAGGTCAACCAGCCCTCGGGACGGGGCCAAGACCGAGCCCCTTCGGGAGAGATCCCCGCCAGGGCCGCTCCCCCGGTCCCTCCCGGGCCGGTGCCCGCGGTGCCCGGGCGGGGGCGGGCGCGGCGCGGGTGACGCCCGGGGGGCGGTGGC
>WBMZ01015798.1:0-18464 GCA_013400975.1 Atrichornis clamosus
TCAGCCCCGCCGCGCCCACCGCCCCTCCCTTCCTGCCGCCACCGCCCCTCGGTCCGCCCCGCCGGGCCGGGTGAGCGCAGAGCACGGCGAGCCGCAGCACAGCCCGGCACCATGGCCCGCGAGGAGGTGGCGGTAGCCGGCGAGGAGGCGGCGGCGGGCGAGGGCGGCGGGCTGCTGCTGGAGATCGTGGGCTCCCCGCTCAACCTGAGCCTGCTGGGCCTCTGCCTCTTCCTGCTCTACCAGATCCTGCGGGGCGAGCGGCCCGCGGCGCCCACGGGTGAGGCGGACCCGCCGCCGCTGCCCAAGATGAAGCGCCGCGACTTCACGCTGGAGCAGCTGCGGCCGTTCGACGGGGTCAGCGACCCGCGCATCCTCATGGCCGTCAACGGCAAAGTCTTCGACGTGACCCGCGCCAGGAAGTTCTACGGGCCCGGTGAGGGCGGGGGCGGCGGGACGGGCCCCGCCCGGGCACCCTGCGCGTTGTGCCCGGGGCCGCCGGCCGGGGGGAGCGCGGGGCGGGTCGGGGCCGGTGCTGGCCGGGGAGCGCCTTCCCTCGGTGCGGGACCGGCGCTCCTGCCTGACCCGCGTCCCGGCCCGGGTCCCCATCCGGAGGTTTGGAAAGGGCTCGGTTTGCTTGGAGCCGGGAAGGCTGCGCGCACCTTGCAGCGCTGGGAGAGCTTCCTCCCGGTGAGCCGGCGGGCACGGTTACTGCTGCCGCCCGGGCACCGGCGCCGGGCCTCGGTGTTGTAGAAACTCCGGCTTTGCGAGCTTATGTTGCTTCGCAATTGTCTGTACTTCCCCATGGCAGGTTACACATACCATAAGGGGTTGGATGGCTTTGTCGGCCTGGAGTGCCTTTGCCTGATGCCAGGCAGCAGAAGCGAAATGTTCTCTCAGTGTTTACATTCCATTCCCAAGTTTTAGTGGACATCACTCTATTGCATAATATTTATTCTAAATGCCTGGCAATTTAGATTAAACCAGCTTTCCACCAGGAGCATAGTTCAAACGTGCAAAGATTGAATAACCTATGCTCATCGAGCAGCCAGTGATGAGGTGGATGGGAGTGTGTGCACCCAGGCGTAAGAGTTTAATCACCTCCACGAGGGCATGGGGTTTTATTTTTATCAGAGGCTGCCTGTTAAAAAGCCTCACTGAGGTTTGCTGATTTGTACCAGGATCTGTCTGCCATAACCACTCTTGAGCTGTCCAGACAGCTGGCAGCTGCAGTAGTAGGCTGTCAGTGCTACTTAGAAACACGGAGAACAGTGCAGGAGACACCATGTTTTTGGAAGTGTTAGCAGTTACTGCTTTTGGTCCAGACATAGACGAGACTGTCACTGAACGATGCCAGACTGTAACTTTGCATTCTGCAACAGTCAGGATGATGTGTACAGCTGAGTTAGATGTGCAGTTTTGTATTTGTGCAAACTAAAATCCATTGACATAAGGTCCAAAGCTTTGGATGCTGCCTTCCTTGATGACAGTAAAAACTGCCCCTTGCATCTAATTTGGTATTTTCTGAATGGTTCCCCACAGTGTCTGGCTAGTTTGATTTTCATTTTAATGGAAAAGTAAGATTCTTTTGATTAATTTAGGAAAAAGCACACTCTGGGAGATGTAGAAGATGGCATGTGCTCTACAATAACCAGAGTTCACATCTAACTTCTTTAAGCTCCCTTAGAACTTAGAATGTCCAGTTGAACATGCAATATCTCCATTTTTTGGCTTGTCATGAAAGCAGTCAATCATTAATGAAGTTTAGCAAGAGTCTGTCTTGATATCTCTGATCTGCTGTGACTTGCATGTTTTGATCATTTGAGTTCATATTGCATTTTGAAAGTCATAATAGATGTTTCCTCCAACTTGATAATTTCTGGTAGCTCCACTACCTTTTCTGTCAAGCCATCCTTTCATCTCTTTAAGTCAGGAGCATGATAGAAAACTATTGTTACATCCCAGCCATACAAATCCTTCCTTATTCTAAGGATGTGCTTCTCAGTTTGTATGCCTATCCTTATCCTGCTTACATGTGCCGTGTGCCGTTGTGTGGTTCATTGGCCTGATGTTTCACCAAACTTAGTATCTTTTTCCATGGATCTGTTTCTTGTCCTCTTCCTCTGTTTTCCCTTATTACCAATTAGAATAAAACTTAAAAGCATTTCATCTTGAGGCACCTGGCACACAGGTCAGGGTAGGAACTCATCATCTGTTTGAGTTTGGGGACTCTGGTCCATGATCACACAGCATCCATTACTCTGCAATAATGCTGTTTATGTTTTTGTTTTAAAGAGGGCCCGTATGGGATTTTTGCTGGAAGAGATGCTTCCCGAGGTCTTGCCACTTTCTGCCTGGATAAGGAGGCACTGAGGGATACATACGATGACCTCTCTGATCTCAACGCTACACAGCAAGAGACCTTGAGGGACTGGGAGTCACAATTCACTTGTAAGCAATTTTAAACATATTTACAAAGAAGTAGTTACCTGGTCATAGGGGAAGCAATGGTTAAAAGGCTGTTGTCAGCTGGAAGCATCACATATATATGATGGAAATTGCATATACTGAAAAGTAGTATAGTGGAAATCAAATGGGTTTTCTTTTTAAATCTAGCATTCAAAGGTTTACTATAACTAGCTACAATGGAGTTTTCCTCCAGATGATGTCATTAGAAATCTCAGTCCTGACCTGATATGCCCCTACTATTTTGGCCCTCTTCCTGTCTTAATCAAGACTGTTAATCATGCCAGAGTGAATGGCTGTTTTATTATGTTAACAAGCTTGTCGCAGAACCCGGAACTATGCCACCAAATATCTGACCTAAACTAGTGTTTAAATCTACCTTTACAAGTGTTGACATCAGGACTGACAGTGAACTGCACTCTTTTTATTACTGTGTTTCTATTAAATATGGCAATTAGTTGCTTTAAATTGTTATAAATTTTAACAACAATGCTAGTCTGAAATACCTGTAATCAGGGGCTTCTTTTGCTCTTTTGAAGTTGACAGATGGACAACATAGTATAGCTCTCAGTTCTTACGTGTATATGATCTTGGTGTTTTTACATGCTCAGAGAGAGATATAAAATAAATCAGAGGCTTAATCACATAATCAGATAACAGATCTGCCTTTATCTTTGGGAGAAAGGATCTCCCTTCTGTCCTGTTGAATATTTTCAGTACACATTACAAAAAATAAAACCCCTTCAAAGTTGTGTATATGTGTGCACACATGTATGAGTGTGTTTAATACATGATGTTAATACTCTAACAATGCCATTGGTTGAAACAACAGCTTTGACATTGGCAAGAGAAATAATCTAATCTAGGATTCTGTTTGTTTGGCTGGGTGAGTCCCTCAGTTTATGATCTTTACATTCATTCATCTTTTGGCTTAGGCAGTAAAATGAGAATTATAGTTACACTCATTTCACATTATTCTTACACTTACTACAACATTAATAGTAGTTCAGGTAGTAGTTGATTCTGGCTTTTCTCCTTTCCCCCAGTGTTTGAAATAAGTTGCTCAGAGCTGTTTTATTAAAATGCAGCCATCCTGTTAATTCAGAAAACAGTCAGAGAACTTTTAAAAGGTGTATCTTCAGGGCAGAATAATTACTTGGATTTTTTTTTTTTCCCCAGTTAAATACCATCATGTTGGTAAGCTGCTGAAGGAGGGGGAGGAACCCACTGTGTACTCTGATGAAGATGAAAAAGATGCCCAGGATGCAAAGAAAGAGTAGAGAGTGCAGTGAGGAACAATCTGGTTTTGAATCATAAAGGATCATTTGTAACATTCCGTTTTACAAGGTGCAGCAGCAGCAAGGCTACAAAAGGTCCAGAGTTATGGTGAATTGTTTCTTCTCAAGGTTTCCTTTTCAAATTCCATGGTAAGCTTCTGAAGGTCTATGATCTGTCTTCCTTTAAGCCCACATAATCAGAAGTATACACAACAAATGTCTGTGCAAAAGTAAACTGCAATTTTGGCAATAAAGGACAATTACTGGTTTTCTGCTATGACTATTTAGTGCAGACTAGGTCGAAATACAGTTTTTCATTAACAACCTAGCACTGTGGACCCAAGCACATGAATAACTTCACATATGCAACACAAACTCCACTAAATCTTCTTTTGTGTTAGCTTCTGCAGGATCTGCCCCATGGGTTGTAATTTCTTTAGAAAAGGGACTATATTTTATTTGTCCACAAAGCATCGTACTCATTTGTTGTGCAGTGTAATTCAATATTATATAAGATAATTTGGCTTTCAAGGAGTTGCATTAGCAGCTTACAGATGAAACACTAACTGCTTTTAAAAACGATCAAGAATTTTTGAGAGATGAAATCACTTTGAGATACTTAATAAAGACTGATGAATACTTGATGTATTCAACATGCATAATTCTGCCTGGACTAATATTCTTTGTTCACTTTTAAAGCACATTTATAGTGTTACAGAAGTTTAGATACGGAGTGAAACTAGGCACCCCTAAAGGTACACCATGAAGTGTGACTTGACTATTGTTCAATTTTCTTCTTAGTAAAACTCTTCTGTGAATTTTAATGAAATTATATTAAATGTGGAAGATCAGCTGCTCTTGATTCCTAGGCCTAAAAAACAAAAATTTGCTGGTATGGCATGATTAGCAAGTGCTCTTGTACATGCAGCTTTAGCTAGCAGAAAAATGTTACTGGTCAACGTAACTTGTACAAGTGTCCTGTACAAAATAAAATAGCGTAAGATGCTTCTGCGCTGAGGCCTTTGTTGTTTTGGAATGTTGCCATTAAAATAAATGGCACAATCTCATGGATAACCAGCAGTGCTGTACCTGTGGACCTGACCTTTGAGTTGCTTTTTACTTACTTGCTCTCTTTGCTCACATCTGTGCTTAATTACTCGGTTTTTTCTAAGCATGTACCTGCCTCCAGACAGAGAGGGCTGGGTAAATGGATATGACCAAGGAAAAATGTAAATGTGCTCCTTCATCATCCAAAATACTTCTATAAAACTTTCTCCTAAATTCCAAGATAACTAATGATTTGCTGATCACTTGAAAACTTGTTTCTTATCCAGGTCATTCTGCTAGTGCAGAAGATCCAGGATGCCTGTCTGGTATAGTTCCCTCTATTTCATTTCTCTGGCTCAGATGTGTGGTCGTTTCAATTTGGCAACACAACCAAAATGATGAACTGAGTCCTGAGTGGGAAGGTGTAAACTGGGCAAAAGTGTTCGGAAGTAGAGTGTGTTGCACAACAGCAGCTTTCATAAACAAGTTGACACAACACGTTAAAGTGCCTGAGACCATCTGTGGTGAGAACAATTGATTCTCCCTCAGCCCCAACACGGTCCTGGCACTTCCTTTTGGCTGCACTGGGCCTTCCGATGAAGAGCGAGGTTGTTCAAGCCAGATAGCGTGTGTCAAGTGGTACTGTATGAACTACCTAATGAAGGTCTAGAGACACATGTAGACCTTGTCACGACCTTTGTGTTGCTATTTTATTTTTAGAGAGATTTATACTCTTTGCAAACTACTACTAATGGTTTACCTCAAATTGGAAATGTGCTTTTGTTTAAGGCAGAAAATAAAATACTCTTGCATAGTGGTGGTGTTTGTTTTTATTTACTGCAACCAAATGTTATACTTAATCCTCCCCTAATGTTTCGAGATTGAGTAGAATGTGTTCTAATGGAATGCTTGTGAATGCAGTTCTCTAGTATAACTTCAATGGAATACTAAATAGAGAACATGCTCTGTTGCAAAAACAGGCAGAAAAAAACCCCACGTAATTGTTAATAATGAGCAAAAGCTGGAGCTTTGGAAGGCTGTAACCTACCCTTCAGCGGACCCAACCACCTGACTCCTAAGTTACTCCATAACATATTCCGAGGATCTGAACACTGTTTTAAGTATTAATCTGTACATTATAACATTATGTATCACAAAGAAAAATAGTAACAAAAACAATGCAGAAAATGGGCAGTAACATAAGACAAAGCTTATTGTTAATACCTGGGAGAGAGGTATGACACTGGTAAGTCAGCTACTTTTTCAAGGAAAACAGAGAATTTGTTGTGAAAGGGAAAGGAGCAAGTCACAAAAGCTGCTCATGAAGCAGCAGGCACGAATTTTCCTTTCTTCTAAAGTGCTGAAGAAAATGGATGGCTTTTAGCTTCTCTTTTGCTCTCGGTTCATTACAACTTGAACCCTTCCTTCAACAGTGACTGGCAGCAATGACTACACAAAAACCCCCTTGCCAGGCAGTTTATCAGGCTGTACATTAAACAGGTAGGACTTGATGACCAACTATGTGCAGAGACTGTCACCCATCTCCCTCCTCTTAGGTGTCCACCACCAGTCACAATCGTATACTTGAGGAGCTCTAGGACAAATCAAAACAACTGACTAGCATCTCATTTCCAACCAGGTCTGTCATAATGTCAACTGCTTTGTAAAATTCAGGCATTATTTCATCTGGACTTTACCTGCTCTTGAATCACCTTTATTAGCTCTTAATGCCTGCTGTTTCAGTTAAACAAAAAAAAGTTCAGTAATGAATGCTTCTGTTCGAGAGTTATGTAAGGGATTTTATGAAAGGTGAGGCATTTCTTTGCATAGCCTGGAATCCCTGGATTAAGAAGAAAGGGCTTTACATCATAATTGCTGTATTGTATTTCAAGCAGATGGACTGATGTAATAATGGGCCTTGTGTATTTCTGCTTTCAAACCAGCCTGTAGGATTTTGACTTCAGCATTCAGCACAAAGTACAACCCACAGGTCACATATTTTCAGTAACAAAGCCTTGTTCAGCCAACTTCCCCGAGAGGACTTCACTTCCTACCAGCTCTATGAGGAGGCATTTTCACTAGTTCTGTACGGAAAGTTGGATTTGATGGCAAGATCTGCAGTCTCGGGGCCCTACCAGCCTCTTGAAACACCAACTGGGCACAACAGGCTTAAACTGAAAGGTGTGCAATTATGCCAGCAATGTTCTACATTTCCATTGCTGGACTATATAAATGCTGCTTTTAGTGCATCTTTTCACCTAATTAATGTTCTAATTGCAAAAATGTTCTGTAACTTTCATAGTTGGGAGGTAACATTTATAACTGCTAAAATCCCATCTACGAAGCTATGCATTTTAAAAGTTCTAAAGCAAGTGTTGCATGTATCTTTAAAGATTAACCTTCTGGATAATACAATTATACTAAGCAGTCCATTGCATGAAAGGATGGGGCTCATATTAAATGTGCTGATAGGAAAAAGAAATTCTTCCCTGTGAGGGTGGTGAGGCCCTGGAAGAGGTTGCCAAAGAAACTGTGGATGCCCCATCCCTGGAAGTGCTCAAGGCCATGTTGGACAGTGCTTGGAGCAACCTTGTCTAGTGGAAGGTGTCCCTGCCCTTGGCGTGGGGGTTAGAACAAGATGGTCTTTAAGGTCCCAATCCAAATCATTCTACGATTTTGTGAAAAGTAAAGAATTAATATTGAAACACCTGAAATCAGGTTCTAAATAATGTCAAATAGGAAACACAAAAGCTCTCTTTTGGTATGACGATTACAATGATATCTCACATTTTAAAGTGCATGCATATTTTATTTACTAACAATGTTTTACATGGAATGAGGACTTTGAGATAGAGGATTTGCTTTATCAGTTTCAATCAATATAGGTGAATGCAAGAAGCAATTACAGAAATGGAGTGTTTATTTGTTACTGGTTATTTTGACAGCATGTTGATAAAACACTGCAAATTTACACCGAAGGAAATCTTCAGCTCCTTCTCCCCCAGATTAACAGAAAGAAATACTCCCTCACCTGTCATCAAAAGGCCTGTCTCATGGGAAATGGGTACTCATGGACACAGAACTGTCTATAGATTGACAGAGGGGAAAGTTTTCTCATCTTTAATCTGCAAATATTGCATAGAGAAAAAATACCCTTGGTATGTCACATCAGTGCAACCGAAAACATTTTACACAGTCAACAAATACAATAGCTGATCTTCGTTATAACTGTATAAAACACTAAAAAGGAGACTTAAGAGGGGCATAAATGTTCTCCAAAATAGTCAGAAAATATTTCTGTCAAGAAAATAAGATCTTTTTAGATAAAAGTAATACATTAACAGTACTTTGAGTAGCAACCATTTGTCTTTCATGACCCTGAAAAGGCACTCAACATCTGAACATATGAATAGAGAAGACTGATGAAACCTGGCTTAGAAGCCTGTAGGAATCACCAGTATTGAAGACTGGGGGAAAACCTATCTACCACGAACAATTACAATTATTCTTTTTTATTACTATTTATTAGAGCAGAAGTTACAAACATGGGTAAGATTTTATGTAATGAAGGCAACATTTTCACATTAACTTAGTCTACTGACATGTAATAAATAAAGCATAATAAAATGAAAGCTGCAATAATCAGTGTATTGAACTTCGAACTGGTCCTCTATATCTTGCTAAGGGACTTTGTCCAAAAGCAATTGTGGCTGTCTTCTAGATATAGCCAGCTGAATAAATATGAATATAACTCAAGCTCCTAGACTGCGTTTTCACATTTTTACCTACATGCAGCACAAATCTGACAACATTTCACAATTCCTCTGGAAAGTATTTGTAAGTAAACTCATACTAAATACCTATCTCACTATATGTGCCTTCGAAATCTTGTGAAAAAACTGTCAACCTGCATTTGCACAGGGACTGTCAGCAGGCTGACAAGCATTGCCTTTTCATTTTCTAACTCTCAGAGCTTTGCTTAGACAACCATTCAGATTCCTGGAAGCACTACATCGAGCAAAAGTTCAGTGAAATCCTTCCTCCCAAAGACCAGCAAGTTTTTGGAAACACCTCTAGAATTGTGAATAGAAAATAAGCATTTTTCCAGTGTGGGTTTTACAGAAGATGGGGCTTTCTTCATATTTGGAAATCTGTTACTTCTCAAAATTGAGTATAAATGTCCCTCATATCTTCCAGTCCCATCATTATAACAATCTGATTGAGGAGGCACTTCTTGTGCTTGCTCTAGGATTGACGCTTGTATTTTTTTCCAATGACTCATTATTACTAAATACTGTAATTTTTATTTTTACATTATTCCCTACATTCAATCAAAGTGTAACACTCCAAAATCTCAATCCGTATGCTTTCAAATTCTTTGCCACTAGTCCATGAAAGTTTGTCTGGCCCTGGGGCAAGTTTTGGTCCTCTGTTATCCAAAAGGCAAACACAGATTCTGCTTTTGTTGCTCACTACACCAATTAGATATTCTAACCAAAGGAATTACCTAAGCAAAAAAAACAACAAACCAAAACCCAACAGTATTAATATACCTTTTAATGATCAAAGGGCTTTCTTCTCCCACTTTGTATAAAAACTTCAGAGCTATTTTGTAGAAGCTGTTCAGCATCCTCTTCTGGGCTCGGCTCCACAGAAAGTATCTGAGTAGGGATTTGTTTGAATTATCTCAAGAGGAAATAGAGGGCATCCTCTGACATCTGCATCCATCTCTCTTCTCAACATTACTTTCCTCTCATCTCCTGTAGATAAGAAAAAGTTACTAGAAATGAGTTTGTCAGGTGGGCAGGGAGGGAAAGGGAGGTGGCTGTAAGGTCCAACTGAAAGCACCGTAAATTGTAAAAAGGGCTGTAACAACAGCCAGTAGCAATCCTACATGAAGATCAGATGTATTTTACCTATGTAAAAATTCACTAACCTGAGACAGTACATCCCATACAGCTGTGCCACACCTTGAATTGTCTATCAACGTTTTAGTTGTGTAAAGTGTCTTGTTAACAGAATAACCACCCATCTGCTAATGCCCAGAACACTTTGCTAGCCAATTAACTAGACAAATATTACTCTTGAGCTGCAGCTGTGTGCTTCAGAGCTAAACAGAACAAACCCTTAATTGCAGAGAAGTTGCACTGGTTTTTTTATGCATGCTTATACTTTTTAAAACTGTTTTTAAAGCCATTCATCACTGTAGGAACTGTGGCAACATCACCTGCCACAGACCTGTCAAATTCAGTCCCCTTAGTTGTGGTGTCCCTCATGCTCACCTCTCCTCTGCAGGGTGTCCTGAAGGGGTGAGCCATAACGAGGGGTAACATCTGGTTCTGCCACAGAGGTGTGAAGTGTCTTGAATTTCACTTTTTTGTGCAACATTTTCTTACATTTTCTCTGTATCTTTCTGAGCGACTCCAGCTGCATGCAACTGTCCGTCTCTGAAAAGCCACATTCATCAGATAAAAGATTAGAAGAAAGCTTTTTTCGCTTTTTCTTCATGTTATGAGCATTTCTCTCCTTTTCCCTGGATTGCCTGTCACTTTTCTGTCCTTCATACCTTAATTTACTGCTAGACCTCTTGCATGACTTTTTAAGCTTATGTTCACACTGCCTTGCCAAGCCCTCATGGACAGAATTAGAACAGGAGCTACATTTGCTGATTTCCTTCTCTTGACCTTCCAGAGCTACATTTTTATGGTAAACCAGTAATTGTCTTTCCCCGGCTCTTGCAGGCAAGCACCCTTTATTACAATTGCTGTAAATTTCTTCATACCTTCTTTCTGCTCTCTTCACTGAGCTGCCACATGCCTCTCTAAAGGACTTGGAATCACTGATCTCTTCCAACAAATCCTTTAATCTGCAAGCAGATCTACATGTTCCATATGGTACAGTGCCTTCATCTCTACCATCTTCTTGTTTGAATTCCTTATCATGAGTAACAGCAGTCCACTCCAAAGAATTATTCTGTCCAGCATGTGGTAAGTTATCAACAGTGAGTGAGTCATTCCTCTGCACCTGCAGCTTTTTTGCAAGCTTGCCCCCACGGACCTTGCTTTCTAACACTTTATCTGTTGACTCGAGTTCCCCAACAGTGATCACCAGTCTATAATTACTATTGCTACTACAATTTCTCTTGTGGAGGTTTTGTACAGGACTCACTTCTCTGAAGTGCTGACCACGTTTGTTACTCAAGCAGATGTCATCATCACACACCACTCTCTTCCACCAGGACTTGTTTGCAGTGGTTTTTGGCTCGAAGCAAACACGTGCATAGTGTGGTGTCCGATAGTAGTTTAGTAAATAATGGATGAATTCATCAGTCTCATAAATCTTTTGCTTTTTGCAATCATCTTCCTCAGGCACGGCCTGTGTGTGAACTACATCCAGTGTTGGGTGGTGCTTTCCACGGAGAGATTCGATGACCCTGCGGTCTTGAGTAACTGTGATCAGCAAAGGTCCACAGCCAGGGGAGTTGCACACACCTCTGCCAGGCAATCCGTCCGGGGCTGGAGAGGGATCATTTAAAATCGTCCTGACTATGTGACAAGCAGGTGCGTGGAAGTTCCTCACACCTCCTTCGTCACTACATACACTGCTACCTTTTTGGGTTAATGGGCACTTAAACTCCTCCTTACGTTTCAACTCTTTGTGTGTATGGTAAAGGGAGTTAATCAGTTCCTGGTGCCTGTCTTTAAATGCTGTGTCAGAAAATGAATCGTCCTTCCTTACGCCCAGTGAAGGATCCACTTTTTGACTTGCCAACTGTGAAACCAAGAAAATAGAAGTTTATTTAACATACCTTAATAGTTAAGAAGCCCAGCGTCAGATGTTATGGGGCCCTAAAATTCATGCAGAATGGCAAAGGGCAGCCTCTGATTTAACTCATAGTAAATTATATTCCTTTAGAAATCTTTAACATTAAGGATTGGGGAAAACATACTTTTGTTAACAGCTGCAAGGAAACTTTTCTCAACAAATAGTGAAGACAAGGTCATATTAGAAATTAAAATCCCAATTTTCATTTGAAACTCTTTTTTTAGCCCAATGCACTGAACTAAACCTCCAAACATTAATTTCTCAAGACATTACCTGAATCAAACTGAAATAAACCTGGTAGATTAGTGTTGGCCAAGAAAAAAGAGAGGCTATTAGAAATGCAACTGGCATAACCTGTGCCAACTTAATTCAGTCACTTGTAGACCTGAGACCAAAACGAGCAGAGATAGCATCACTTGTGTCCCCACCCCAAAACTCCTTGCTTCCAATGCTGGATCAAATTTAATAGTGCTGATAAGCCTTTCCAGCCCTATTTTTCACTCAGTAAAGACAAGGTCTTGAAATAGCACCAAAGGCAAAGTTTCTGGGTGAAAATGCACTATGTTTGCTCTCAGGGCAAGACTGAGAGCAGATTGTCACAAGACACAGACCTCAGGCCTTCTCAGTGTGCAGTCAGCCTCAAAGCATTCTTCTGAATAGCATCGAGACATCAAATGTCTAGTGAATTATTCAAGCTGTAATAAATATCCTTCAAAATTTAAAATATGCTTTAAAGTAGTCTTACTTTCACACGATTTAACAGCACTGTAAGCAGTCTGACAGACTCCACTCTTCTCTGAGCTAGCAGGGATTTCCTTTCTTCCCATTCAGGCATATTCTCTGGCCACTGCTGTTCTTCAGCTGGTACCTTCTGCTGCTTTGGGGGATGTTTCTCATCTCCATCTATCTGCCTCTCTTCTCTCCTCTCGAGCTTAGCTTTCCTTTTTCTCTCTTGAACTTCTTTTCATCACCACGTCTTTTTCTAGGTAATTATCAATATGGGACAATTTAGATGACACTTGTTTTACATTTTTAATCCTGGGGAGTTGGATGTAAGTCTTTGAAATGCTAGTAATAAGCAACCAGTCACCAAGAATCGCATATGGCTAACAAGGAATCTTGTTTGTTAAATTAACATGTTTAAAAAAACATGGCACATAAATTACACACACCCAACGGATGCCCACAGTTAGAGAGTTCTTTGTTTCTTCAAATGGTTTGTATTCTTGGATTTTCTTTATAAGCACTGCCAAGACAACAGCATCACATGATTGTTTATCTCCAAGGACACAACTAGAGACTAATCATTTGGATCTAATTCTTAAATTAACAAATCTTCCCTACAGATTAGCATGAGGGTCCCATTTAAGAGGTATTACAAGAGTAATACAGGGGTTATCACTGAGCAGGGCTTACCCTGAGCCAAGGCCTTCTCTGCTCCTCACCCACCCCACCAATGAGGAGGCTGGGGCTGAACAAGAAGCTGGGAGAGGACACAGCCAGGACAGCTGATCCCAACTGACTCGAGGGATATCCCAGACCATATGGCCTCATGCTCAGCAATAAAGCTGGAGGAGGAGGAAAGGGGGACATTTGGAGTGATGGTGTTTGTCTTCCCAAGTCACTGCTTTGTGTGAGGGAGCCCTGCTGTCCTGGGAATGCTGAACACCTGCCTGGCCTGAGGAAGTGGGGAATGAATTCCTTGTTTTGTTTACTTGTACGCATGACATTTGCTTTACCTATGAAACTGTCTTGATCTCAACCCTCAAGTTTTCTCACTTTTACCCTTTTGATTCTCTCCCCATCTCACTGGGGAGGGAGGAGGGAGTGAACAGCTGTTGTAGGACTTAATTACCAGCTAAGGTTAAACCACAACAGGCTGTCACCACTTTTTGGAAACTTTGCCCTGTAGAAAGTAGATCTACTAAATAATCAACATGACACATTACAAAAATCTCCAGAAAATTCAAGGAACAGTGTTCACACAAGTGTTTTTAAATAGTTTTTTAAGAAGCATTTGAATAAGGAAGAATTAACAATGGAAGCATGGAAATGCTTTTAGAGACCTATCATTAGAGTCACTATGCTCTGCATTCTCAGTGTTGGGGTTTTTTTAAGACATGAAGGTGTATAACATGATTGATTACAAGTGACAGTTTAAGATGCCATCCAAACACATCATCTAAAGAATTATAACTTCAATACACTACTATTACTCACATACAAAATTTAAGAACACTGCACTGAAGATATCAACAATAAAAAAATAACATGCAAAAATGGGTAAAGATGGATAAGTATTCACTTCATAGCTTTGAACTTTCCAGTCAACTGGAAGGCACCTAGAACTGTACATCACATTAATTTTATTTCAGGGCATAAAGACACTAATTTATGATGTTGCAGCACAGAGCAATACAAAAAGGCCACATGCAGAACCTTAAGTAATCAAGCCTCAGAGCAATTTGAGAGCAAGAGCTCTCTGATTTCACTCTAGGCCCATGGAATCATAGAAAATCCAGGGACCTCGGGGTCTCCAGTCCAACCTTTCTCATAATCCAGATCCCTGCATCTGATGCCTTAAACACAGAATTAACATGATGCTTTTCTTTCCAACAGTAACACATAAATTAACAACTACGTAGTATGGTTTCAAGTTCTCTGACTCCTGTTTCCTCAAAGCCTGGATTTTTACATGGCCGCTCTTCCTGTATTTTACTTGGTATGAGGCATGTAACAAATCTCAAGAAAATGGGACATTCTCTAAAAATATATTCTCACCTTTCAACCCCCTCTCCTTTTTTCCCCCTTTTTCGAATGTGCTCCTGTTCTTGCAGCTTTAGTCTTTCCAGGCTTCTCTGTCTTATGGTTCCTTCACTAAAATGTCTGGTTGTGTCAAAAGCCACCTGTCACAGAAGAAGCAAAATCAGACTTAGCAGCCCAGTTTGCTGTGTATTTATACAAACACAACCTGCTGAGCAAATGAGGGACCCCTGATGACTACCAAAATACCACTACACTTGTGGGAATGCCTCTCTGTACCCTGACATACTAGAACTTTTGAAGTTCACACTGGGTTGTCAATCAAGTTCAAACACCCCACTACCAAATGTTTCCTCCTGCAGTGACATCAGAAGTTCACAATCTGACATCATACCTTTGATCAAACCTGTTCTTGGTATGCTCTTCTGGGGACTCAGCTCAGCATTCCCCGTTGCTGGAGTCATGCAGTTCTGCCAAAACTATAGTTCACTGACTCTTAAAGAAACAATTTTTGGATCAAATGCTTGTTTGCTGCTTAAAAATTGATTAATTCTGTTGATATGTGCTGCACTCCATCAGCTTCAAATGCCCAGATGTGAATATATTAAAAGAAAACACTCAAGCAAGTTGCATCGAGGTCTATCTACACTGAAAAAATAAGTAATAGGAAATATTATTTCCAGCATAGACATATATTTCAGGGTCACAGTTTAGAAATTACCTGCTGGGGAAAAAAACTGCAACAAGGTAGACCCTAATAAATGCTTATGGAGGTAAACCAACAGGCTGCTGAAATTAAGCTTACAGGTTGCACGTTTTCTTTTATAGTCCCAAACTGAGCATAACACTTCAATGCATTCACCACTCAACATACTTTAAAAGGTACAGAGAAGAAAATAGGTACCCTTTTCTAGTCAAGAATCACCAGGCAGCTGCTACACCTACATCATATTTAACAATAAGGAACCAAGTGTCTTTCAGAGTCTCCTCAGTTCCTGACATCATCTCCCAGTTTCAGTGACAACTTCACTGAAAATATTGACAACTTTTAGCTAATCAGAACAATTTTTCAGGAAATCAAAACAATGCTGGAGTTTGATTAAAGGACTTAAGTTCAGATATTGAACTCCATATATCAGTACACCTACATCTAGTACAAACAGGATAATCACATGGGGGTTTTTTGCCCTTCACAGTGTCCAAAAAGACTACAGAGAGGCTTCCACTGGATAACAAGGACTTCTCAGGCCTAAATTCAAGGGAAAAGAGCAGAAGTTGGCAAACCACCATCTGTGTAAGTTACTTACACAAAATCTAAGCACCTAGTTAAAAATAAAGCTTAATATATTTTAATGCAGTCCATATGCTATTATTTTCTTTACTTTTTAGCCACCATTTTAACATAAATACAGATTAAATGGAGAAAAAAAGATACTTATACACAGAGAACTGCAGGAGTGCCATATAAAAGCTTCTGCTGCAGAAATGTGAAAAAAAGTCTGTAATATGTTTGTCATGGGCTATAAATTATATTGCTATTACCTGAAAAATACCTGTTTGCTTTCAATATGGGAACATATAAGGGAAGACAAGCTCAGAAACTGGTAAAAGACGGTGACTACACTTTATCAAGAATGATGAAGGAAAAAACCCCACATTTGTACTGCAGGAAAAGCTAGTGCAATTAACATTAATATAAAATAACCAGGAATCTCTGGAAGCAGCAGCTACAGCATAGACTGCAGCACTGAATCACTCCTCTTAGGGAACTGCTGCCAAATGCACTCAGAATTAACCATAACTTTGTCAGGCAAGGCTGAATCTCTAAGGATTAATCTCTGCACACAACTGTGTATGTATATAGAGACACCTTCAGTGTCTCATATAAGCAAAGCAGATACACAAAGTACTTACTACAAAACCAAAGCAGTGAGTAATCTCCAGAGTCATTTTTGCCCACTGTCCATTAAGATAAAGAGCCTCCTAAAGCTTTCTACAAAGCTAGTGCCAAAGTTAGTGCTTTCTACAAAGAAGTGCCAGTACACTTCTTCCACCACACTAAGGTTTGTGGTGCAGCAGGTTGGAACATCCAGGATACTGCTTTTGCAACCTGCAGAGATACAAAAGTCTGATGTACCCAAAATCTTATTCTGTTTTGCAAGTACATCTATTAAACCAACTGATATCCTGCCCTTGCAAATCTTCTTTCACTTATATGCTTACATCATCATGGCTGCAATCATGTTCCTACTACTGTAATAAATAACCTAAAAGTAAGGCCTAAACTCTCTTCATAGATCTGAGTAAGCTATAGTGGTTTTCCAGTCCACACCATTATCCTTGCTCTTTCCCACTCTTCTTCATAGCCAGGAGCTCCTCATTCGTCAAAAATGTATTTCTCACCATGTAACTGTGTACAAAGCACAGAATTATTTACTGGCTGATCCACTGAATTGCTGCTCAGCAGCATGGCCTTTTGGAATCAACCCTGACATATCAATAAGCTGTTACCTTAACTTCAAGTTCTAACTGTTCCAACTGACAAATCACAAGGAATTTGACATTCAACCGCTTTACCAAATTATTATTTCCTTTTACCATTCTGCCATGGTTATAACATTTGGAACACATCTGCCCTTGCACTAGGGTTTACTACAATAACTGCAGGCTGAATTGTCCTTATGTTGCAACACTCTAAAATGTGTCACCTAAGTTCATACTTTAAGACAAAATTACACTTTAGGGAAACATTAACAACCTGGCAATATCTAACCTAAAACATTCCCATAGTCCATATGAGCAACATGCAAGTAGTGGGAATAATTTGATCCAAAGGTGCCCCTCACATTTGCTCACTCTGCTGCTAGCTCGAAACAGCTCTTACCAGCCCCAGTTTCCCAGCTGCTCACTCATGCCAGGCCCTGGGTCATCACCAGTTTCAGAGACCATACCATCAACCAGGTCAGGAAACAGGGTTATCTTGAAGAAAAAAAAATTGTATTTTGCCAGGTTACTTTTCAGACACTTGGTTTCCCTACTCAAGAACAGCAGGGCCCCTGAACAGTCCCACCAGCAGAGCTGAAGGGAAGCTCGAGGCAGAGGAAATATCTAATTCTGCAGAGGTGGGTATGTAGGAGCACCTACAAGCTAATGCAATGTGGCAAGCATACATACTGATCCACAGTAGCACAGTTTCTCATGCAGGGAAAAAAAGCTGGGGTTGTGTAGCCTGGAGAAAAGGAGGCTCAGGGGGGACCTTATGGCTCTCCATGACCACCTGAAAGGGTACAGCCAGGTGGGGGTCGGTCACCTCTCTCAAGTGACATGAGAGAAAATGGCCCCAAATTGCATCAGAGGAGGTTTAGATTGGATGTTTGGAAAACTTTCTCCACAGAAACCGTGATCAGACATTGGGAGAGGCTGAAATCACCATCACTGAAAGTGTTCAAAAGGTTTGTGAATGTGACACTTGGGGACACGGTTTAGTGGTAAACACAGTGAAGTTACTGCTTGGACTCCAGAGGTCTTTTTAAGCCCTAGTGACTCTATGACAAGCACTTATCAGAAGGAGTCACTTGAAGTTTAAACAAGAGGTTGAAACTGATTTTTAACATATGAGATTAGTTTATCCAGCTTGCTCTGCACAAATTAAGAGAAAAGTAGCGATGATCAGAAGTGCCGCTGCTTTCACAAATATGGCACTAAGCGGGGCGATTTGAAGCGAACACTCCCAGAACTACTGTGATTCACGCTGCTGTCTGAGGTGAGGATAAAGCAAATCGCCAACCATCCCCAGCCCAACAGACGGAACCGCCGAAGGCCGCGGTCCCCCGAGCTCCAGCTGCGCCGCAAGCCGCGTAACAGCACCGCCGGCCAAGGGGAGGCCGGGGGGCAGGGCCCACCCCGGGCGGCTTCAGCGGGAGCTGGGGAACCACGACCCGGGGGCACCCGCTCCCCTGCCCCGGCTGCGAGCCCCAGGCAGGTACGGGCCCAGCTCGGGCTGCCCAAGCGCCGCGGCAGCCGGGCCAGGAAATCCCCGCGCCGGGAACCCCCCGGCCCAGCGCCCGCGGCGCCCCCCGCGCGGGCCGG
>WBMZ01015799.1:0-20049 GCA_013400975.1 Atrichornis clamosus
AGCCGCCGCCGCCGCGCGCCCGCCGCCATTCCCGCGCGGGGCGGTGCCGCCGGGGCGCCTTCCGCCCGTCACTCCGAGGCTGCTTCCTCGCTCGACCGGCAGCGCAGGGGCGCTGGAAAAGCTGCCCGAAGTCGCTCTAAAACCCGTCACGACAAAGACCCGTGCTTGATCAGGCGGGGCGGGAGGCGACGCAGGTGGGCAGGCAGCCAGTGAGGCCGCACGTCCCTCAATACCAAGGAGCAGACATGGCTGTGGGCCAGCTGCGGAGTAAAGGGCACGTTCGCAACGACCCGTGCCCGCCGCCGGACCGCGCTGGGCCGGCCCTGGCCAGCCCCCGGAACGCTGTTTCGATCCCGGCTGTGGCGCACCGAGCGCGCTCGCCGCTGCCAGTGCGCCCTCTGCGGGTCCTGTCGCGCAGTGCAGCCGCCGCCGCGGCTCAGCAGCGCCTCTCCGCGGGAGCGGCGGGGGCGCGTGACGGGAAGCGAGGAGCGAAAGGAGCCTGGGCAAAGTATGGAGTAAAAACCCCTTTGGGAATAAAGCATGTTTAAGCGTTGTTCTAGCAAACAAGATGTTCATTTCTTCCATCCAGGTTTCTGTGCTAATGCATCATTTTGCATAGCAGCCTTCAGCTGGAGCACATTTTTAATACTTTCTTCCCCTGTTACGGGGTTTCTGGGTTTCTTTAGTCAACAAACCTGAAAGCAGTCTTTCTTCAGAATCTCTACTGACCCTGTGTGAGGGCTGGTAGAAGATAACATGCCCAGTAGTGTTCCAAAGCCAGGCTGAATGGGACTTTGGGCAACCTGGTCTTAGTGGAAGCTGTCCCTGCTCATAGCAGGGGAATTGGAACTAGATGATCTTTAAGGTCCCTTACAACCCAGACCATTCTATAATTCTCTAATTCTGTAATTCTAAATTCTAAAACACCTATACAATACAGTTAACCCTGCAGGGCTTGGAATGCAGGCCCAACCTTTCTTGGCCTTTTGAGAGGCCAGCAAAGGCTCCCACTTCAGAGCTCTCTATCAGACTAACCATGGGAATTCCTGAAGCCAGTTCAAAGTCAGCACGGGGTTTGAGGAGACATTACCTCAGACTGGCCTGAAGAGCAGCTGCACCATTAGTATGGCATCCCACTGAGGTGGAAACCATGTACTTAGATGTCAGTCTGGCAGGGGACCTGTTAACCTTGGGAGCCCTTGAGAGGGAAAGTGGGGTTATCAGATGAGACTGCAGTCAGCAGGAGCAAGTTACTCCATGTAGCAAGGATGTGAGTATCCAGCAGTGTTACCCTTTAACAGCTGTCTACGAATATGGTTACCCATATGGCTCATGAATGGCTGGCTGTTCATTTTCCAATAGAAACTGTATGCACTGCCAAGGAACAACAGTACCATAGACTTCCAATACAGGCCAAGGACATAAGCAGCAGAAAGCTCCGTGGCAATGTGTAAGCGATGCAATGTATCTGCTTAGTCCATTCAAAGACTATGCAATACCTGAGCACAGCACTTGCCCCGATGTTGGGGGGCGCAGGGGGAGAGACAGCTCCAGTCACAGAGAGCACTATACAGGGCCAGACTGGTTCTGCCCTCCCTCCTCCTATCCACCATCAGGTAGCTGATAGGCATTATGTAGCTTCTGAACTCCAACACAAATATTTCAAAATCTGACTCAGGATTTCTACTCTTGTTGGAAGCACATACCTATGGCAAGATAATACATCCAAACAAATGCAGTTATTTTTGTTCATGGATGTTTGTTCCACCCTGGTGTATGGGTGTGGTGCTGAAAGCACCTGGTGAAAGCACAAAGGCCTTTTTTGCATGCAGGAGACTTGGCACATCACTGCCCCAGCCACCCTCTGTGTTTTGCAGCAGCTGCTGAACAAACCAGAGAGCTCAAGTGCAAGGGAATATTTTTTTATGGAAAAAAACCAAACAAAAACAAACTAACAAAATCATAACAACAAAGGTTATACCCAAAGAAGACTCTGGTTTCGCATCAGCCTTTCCAGTCTGAGTCATCATCATGCACTGTGCTGCCTCATGCTTGCCTCCTCCAGCCTCACCTTCTTCTGCAGAACCCTGACGTGATCCAGCCTTCTAGCCTCATGCTACTCAAGACTCCCTAACAGAGGGAAATCCAGCTGCCATAATGGATTAGTGGAGACTTATTTTTCAGTGCTGCCACTGATCCAGTCCCATACTGGCATTCTACTGCACAGTGGTTTGGCAAATATATTTGTCAAGAGGCAAAAGCTACAATGAGAAGAGGGACTTTGCTTTGCCTTCTCTCCCATGCAGTTTGTTCCTGTGAATTAACACTGGTTTTGTCAAGTCTGTTGCTCTTTCCCCCTTCAGTACTGTCCAGGTTAAGACTTTTGAGCCAGTAAGGTTGTTAATTTAATTTTCCCATCCATAGAAGCAGTGAGGCAGGTCCCACAGTCCATGGCTGTGCTCCAATCCACTGTGACAACAGGAGCTCGGTGTCCTCCCAGGGAAAGGCAGCTCTCCAGAACCTTTTCCTCACCATTTAACTAAAAAGAAATAAAGCAAAAGATTTTAAGGAGGCAAGCTTCTGCAGGGGGGACAATGCACCCAACAAGACAAGCCAAAGCCTGCTACAGACTCCATACTTCTAACAGTATACATAATTAAGCAGAAAATCAGAGAGACATTGAGATGTGCGTAGCACACATGAGAAAGAAGTTTCCAGTCTCATAACAGAAGCACATGCTCTCAAGCAGCTCAACTTCTGACATCAGCTGAACTGCAGTAATTGAACAAGGCAGGCTAAGAGCACAAACTGATGAGAAGCGCGTAAGCCTAAGATGTACCTCATGTTAGTTCAGGTGCTCTGAGTGCCCCAAATGCAAAGCAAAAATTCCATCTAATCTGCCTTGCAAGAGAAGGCAAGGGGCATGTGATCAATAACACTTGTTGCTGAAGCACAGAAATTTGGGCACTTGGAACCATTCAGCCTTACTTCTCATTTCATTTCAGTACACAGTAAAGGAAGAGAATCAGGCTGTGTCTAACATAGAATCAGCAAGCACAGAAGGCAGATTAAAGATGAGCACCAGTCAACAATCATACATTTTGCATTGAACTGGCATGCATCCATATATTAAAACTTTGTCCTAGGCATTTGGATGCTAAAAAGTGCTAAAAGATGCAGCTAAGCTTTAAGAAGGAGCAGACATACTCCAACTACATAGAGAGGACCCAATCACTTGCTATACACCACACACTGCTAAAATGTACACTGTGAAACTGAGCAACAACTTTCATAGAGCAAGAATGGGTAGGTGCTGCTTGAGAACTTTCAGTGGTTGCTGTTGCACCCTTGTAATTAACAAAACCTTGTACGGATACTTATGAGTACTCCCCATCACTTCTCAGACTTACCTTAAAAATTACTCCCCCTGTAGAAGAACATGTCAACATATAATTGCCCTCAGAGTCAAAAGCAAAAAGCCGTCCTCGTGGGAACTGGACTTGCTTGTAGCCACTGTACCCAGACAGAACAAAAGGACCTGTAGCTTCCCTGGGAAGGTCATACTCAGACACCTTCAAGCCACTTTTGTGGATATTCCACTGAATAAACTAGAATGAGAAAAAGAGATAACAAAAGCCTATGATGAAATTAACTAGGATGCAAGTAGAGTCACCTTTTTTGGCTTTTAAGCTAGTGACTATTCCTCACAAACAGACGATGGCAGTTTGACATCTATATCTAAGTGGCTTTATTAATAAAACCCAGGCTGCAAAGGCTTTAAGAGTGCCTACTATCCAGGCAAACACATGCCTTGCCTTCCACAAGTACTACTGCCTATGTGTCCTTCCACATTGCATGCAGTATCCCGATGAGAATTCACACTTAACTCTTCTCAGCCATGGCCCCACACCTTCAGGCAGGTGGTCCCACCCTGAGCCACACCTCTACTGCTGAAGACTGTGGAACTGCAGAAATGGAAGCATTTATTATAAGCAACAGGTTGCTGCTGACAAGGAGATTTATGCAAAGTGGTCAAGGATCTGCTTCCCTGTGAATCCCAGATCTCAAATGTGGTGATCTCCGGGGCACAGAAAGGTCATCTCCACATGGACTATCTAGGAAGGGGATGTCACCAACAATAGGATTTGCAGACAAGGTCCAAGACAGCTCCAACTATTAATGCACTTTTCAGCCACTCTCTCTGCAGAGATTGCATGGAGCAGGGTGGTACTGCACACCTAAGATTAGAGTTAGCACAGACCATCCAGATTCTAGCGTATTTTTACGATTGTCCCCACCATGAGAAGACTCCACAAGTGATCTCACTGCCAGTTGACCAGAAGGTCACCCATAGCCTACCTTGCCATCCTCGCCTATGCTGTAGACTGTGTTCTCATCATAGCTGAACTCGACGGAGTAGACTTCCCCATCGTGCGCCTTCCAGCTCATGGCGCACTCATGCTGCTGCATATCTGAGGGAAGAACCAATACTGAACACTTCTTGTACTCACACAGAGCTGAAGTGAAGAGAGGGAGGCCTTTTATGTTCCTAAGGTCTCTGTGACAGCCCTCCAAACCAGCCTGGAGGAGCCCAATCCAATCCCAGCACCCTGTGCCTATACTCCCACATACGGCTTTTACTTTGGCCACAAAAATCATTGCCTGTAACTACTCAACTCCTCCTCCAGCTTTACAGGGCTGCTCACATGCTCACTGTCAACTGCACGCATTCTGCATCCAAGCACCACTGGCACTTCTCCTGTCCTTGTTATCATGTCCACTCCACAGCTGCTGACAGCTCTGTCTTCTCAAAGACCTGGGACTGCAGTCTCCAGCAAGCACCTGTGCCAGAAGCAGATTCCTCATTCAAAGATGAGAGAGGCCTGCACTGCCTTTAGTGCAAGGAGAGTCTGAAGAGGACAAAAACCTGAGAAACAGAAAGTGCTCGTGGAAGGAGGACTGATGTGAAGCCCTTGCCTTCAAATGGAAGGTCTCATATTAATTGCTTTCCTCAAGACTCAGCCTCTAGTGGTACTGCTATCTGGCATAGCCCAAGACTACATGGCTCAAGGGCAAGTTTTAACTCTGCTTTTCAGCAGGAGAGAAACAACAAATCCACCAACACTACCACGGTCTCCAGCCGATGTCCTCCAGAAAAAGTGCTGGACAACCCCTTGGGTGATGGAAGCTTTCCTAATATCCAATTTAACCCTCCCCTGCTGCAGCTTGAGGCCATTTCCTCTTGTCCTGTTCCTTGTTACTTGGGAGAAGAGACTGGCCCCCACCTGGCTACAACCTCTTTTCAGGTAGTTGTAGGAAGCAATAGGGTATCTCCTTTTCTCTAAGCTAAACAGCCCCAGCTCCTGTAGCTGCTCCTCATGTGCTTCAGACACTTCACCAGCTTTGGTTTTGCTCTTTGGACATGCTCCAGCCCCAAAATGTCTTTCTTGTAGTGAGGGGCCCAAAACCAAACATGCTATTTCAGGTACAACCTCAGCAGCGCCAAGTACAGGGGGACAATCACTTCCCTCATCCTCCTGGCCACAAAATTTGTGGTACAAGCCAGGATGCCAGTCTTGGCCACCTCACCTGACAGCTCACTATCAACCAATACCCCCAGGTCCTTTTTCCACCGTACCAAAGAGACGAACAATCCCATCTGCAGCTCCGGTGACCAGCAGGTTGCCATTGTGGTTGAAGGCTGTGCAGTTAACAGCAATGGGCTCAGGCTCCAGGGAGAACTGCAGCTGGAAGGGAAAACCTGCATGAATGCCAAGAAACAGAGCTGGGAGTGCTGAAGAACTAACTCCAGGGGAAAGAGGCAAGATGATATCTAGTACCAAGAACTCCTCTGGTTTGCAGCCCTACACCTCTCATGACTACAGACTTCAAGGTCTGGCAGCGGCATTTTACTGTGACGCTAAACCAGCAATTCACCTCAGCCAAGCCACAGCTTTCTTGGCCATGGCCTCAAGGTTGCAAACCCAGCTTCTGGCAGGCATTAGCTTGAGTATGTTGCTTTCTTCTACATGTCAGGGATAGCACTTAAGAAGAGGGACGGCAAGGGAAACAGCAGCAACAAAAACCCTTCAGTATAGCTCAACTGGAGAAAGCCTGAGCAAAGCATCATTCAATCAACTTGGGATATTTCCAGTCACAAACTGTGCAGCCAGGATAGAAACAAGGCTATGGACTATTTTGAAGAATCCCTCAAAAAAAACCCAGTACACCACCAAAACAAAAAAACTTCACCCAAAGCCAGCAGCTACTTACATTAGTTATTTTTATCCTGTTTGTGACAGAGGGGAAAGGAGGAAGGAGGAAAAAGAAGGGTATTGAAAAGAAAGTCAGCATAATTTAGAAAGAGGGCTCCTATGCATTGAAACAAAAGACACTCATTCTCAGCAAGCAAACTGAGAAAGGAAAGAAACCCAGCAAGTACCTGCTGCTTCATTGTCTTAGTGTCCCACAGTAGCAGCTTCCCGGGAACTTGGTTCATGCTTTTGCCCCCAGAGTTTATTACTGAGAAATCAATGTGGGAGACGGGGCTCTGAGCTGCTGCAGAGCAGACAAAGGAGGCACCACTTGGGCTGCAGGCAAGCGAGAGGATCCTGAAACACAGGCACACAGTCTGAATCGCCTCTCTCCTGCCTCAAGCAAAACACTCAACTACGAGCTCTTCCATTAAGACCTTGCAAGACAGGGTACAATGTAAAGGAGGGCAGGATTCATGTGCTTAAACAGATTTTGAGTGTCTCCCACTTAACTGAGCAGTTTTATGCTGCTCATGCAGGGACTGCCCTCTGGATGAAGGCTGGATAGTCCTGCAGTTGCAGAAAAGCAGCAGGAACGTGGAGACGTTCACTGTTAAAACCAATACCATTTATATATAAAAATCAGTATTCCGTAGTTACCTGGGCATGTCTTCATCAATGCTGATTTCACAGAGATTCTTCTTTGCTTCTGTGTCATAAAGGCGAACTGTCCCAACCCCACTGCCAAGCAATAGCTTGAAAACAGCAAGAAATAGGTGGAGAGAGCGTGAGTGAGCAGTACAATGATGCTGTCCAACAACCACCAAGACTTAATAATTTTTTTTCTATTTATGCATTCAGACTAAGTACGACTCCATTATGGTACATCCTGTCTTCCTGTGCGATCACTCTGAGTAGGACTACCCCAGAGCCACAGAAGTCAAGAGTAAAAGCCCTGCTTTCCAGTGAGGAAGAGATCTAATAGGCACCAAGGTGGCATAAACACCACTTTCTAGATCATGAGTCAGCACTATAGGATGCAAAACAGATATGGAGTCTCAACATCTACGGGAGCAAGGAAAGAGAAGCTTAAGATTGTTAATTGTGTGTTAAAGAGAAAATCAAGTAGAAGTCAACTCCTTTCATCCATGGGAGAATGAAATAATCCAGAAGAGCTCACAAATGCTTTATCAGTGGTGTTACAATTTAAATTAAAACTTAAATCACAGAGAGATGCATTATAAAAGAAAATTGAGCAAGTCAGATCCTTGTCACTTCAGTGCCTCATTTGCTGGTGAATCCCACATGTATTTCAGAATGAAGAATCTTTCTATTAGCAAGAAGGAAATAAATTCCACAAAGTAGAGGAAACATCAACACAACAAACAAAGCTCAACTGCTGCATGGACAACTGGCTTTCTTAAAGCCAAAGAAAAGAAAGAGACAAGCTGTAGCACCAGCTCTTCAGAGGTGACATTTTGGGGTTAGCAAGCCACACATTGTCAGCGCCAGAAAGTGAACCACACTGCCTCATTTGCAGGCCAGCATTCTCACACAGCCCTGTCCCTTTGCCAAGGGAGGGCATGAAACACTAGCAACAGTTCTAGGACTCAGAAGAATGCACATAATCTAAGGCTCCTCTCTAGCAACAGAACTAGAGAAAAAGAGACAGAGAAAACATTTAAACTACCATGTTATTTAAACTACCATGTTACTTAAACAAGCTCCAAGCTCCTTATGCACACACAAACTCTCAACTTTTAGGCCACCAGTCTAAAATTGGCCATGGAGCTTTTTTCACAAGTGAAATGCCACCCCCACACCCCTATTCCTCCTTCTCTGCTGCTGGCTCAGTCTATAAGAAAAGCTGCACAGCTCTCTGCTGCAGGGTTCCCACAGGCTGTTGTACTTGGTTGCCTCTGCCTGTCTTCACAAGTTGCTGTGTGATCTGCGTGAAGACAGGCATTTCTCTCAAAGGAAATACTTCTAGCCTGCAGCTGTACCCACAGTGCAGCCTGGGAATTTGTGTTTCAGGGCCAGTGGTGGTGAATTCCTTGCTCAATACACAGCTCACATGCCTCACTCTAGTTTTTCTTAGACCCTAGAGGCTTTGGTTCCCCATGTCCCACTAAAAGTGGAAAGTAATCGTTGCCCCAATCCTATCCACAATGCAGCTGTCTAGAAGTGAACACACAACATGTAGCAACATAGCCCCAAATGATCTGCTGTGTCTCCCAGGCCTCCACACACAGACTACTCACCAGCCGATCACGCTTGGTCGCCCATTCCAGGGACAGCAGTGGAGATTTGGAAATGGATGAAGCTTTAGTTTGCATTATGGGGTTAAAAGACCAGACTTTGATGACACCATCCACATCCAAGCTGGCCACTCTCCGTCCAGAACAATCAACCCTGCGTGTAGAACGAAACCAATGGGATAATTTTCTCCTTAAAATTCTTAGATGCAATCCACTAATCCTTCCTTCCCCGGCCACATACCAGATCCTTCTGCAGGAATCAGAACTTCTTTGCACCACTTCCTGCTTAGTTCACAGTAACTGGCACAAGGCAGCATACTAAGCTCCAGATATAAAGCATAATGCCCTTAATCAATACCATCCTGCATTCCAAAGGAATTTCTTCCTAGCTAGCATCTCCCAATCACAAAAATCTTTGTCCATTCTCATTGCACAAGCTACTGTCTATTTGCAGTCACACCTGACTGCCCTATAACTGAGAGTACATGCACATGTGGACAGAACAGAGGCTGGGAGAAAGAGGCCAGACACAGCTGATCCTTCTGCAGAGGCTTCCACAAGGCAGCCGTCTTCTGCCAGTGCATTACCTGCAGTACATGATGGATGAATGGTGCTCCCCATACTCCTCCTGGCTCAGGACGATGAAAGGCTGTTCCTGTCGAACCCCCACAGCCTCTGCACTGCTGCCTGGCATTTTGGTTGCAGTCTCTGTTTGCTCAGCATGCAGCTCTGAGCATGGTTCTGCCTCAGCTATGCTAGTATCTGTTTTCTTCTCAGCACTCTGGCCCTGAAGGAAGAAATCCTGTGTGAAATACAAGGAAGCAGCTCCATACCAAGCTCCTCAGCCACCCTAGCCTGCTGGGAGAAAAAAAAAAGAAGCTGCAACAAAACAAATGCATTGTCAGCTCAACACTCCTTCTGCCAGGGACCTTTCTGAGCACAAGGATAATGTGTTGCACAACTGCACTATTCAATATGACTGACTTAGTTGGTGAGTCCCTTATATCCCCCTCCATGTGCCCAGCTATACACTTTCCTGTAAGAATTAAAGGAACCACATTTCTGGCATACCACGGCCAGTATCAGAGGCCCGTTTACATGCCATTAGAGCACAGATTCTCAAGTAAATCAACACATTTGAAAGACTATTTGCATTCAGCAATATAAGTGTGTGTGATATGCAGTTCAGCAAACCTGCACAAAAAACTCTTGTTGGATCTTAGGCCTTAGTGGATGGATTATCCTCATCTGCCAGAGATTTACACTGTGCACACTGGAGACACTGCTGCAGCCAACTGACTGATGATAACAGCAGAGTTGACACATGAGTCCAAAAGCTTAAAACCCAAATTGACAGGGCAGACAGAACAAATGGGAGTTTTAGGAGGTGAAGGTATCTGGATTGAGACAAGATCTGCACTGCAGAAATGTGTGGAAGCAGTTTAGTCTTCCCTTGCCACCAGAAGCTGAACAGGAAGCAGATATGGCACGTGAGCTGGTCAGACATCTGCTAGTATTCTTTTGCTAAACCATCCTCTGAAAATTAAGTGTCCCAAAATGGTATTGATAGTTTTGAATCCCTGTTCCATAACACATGCTTGCCTAATTTACAGAAGCTTCACATCAGGACCAATGGATCAAGCACTGCATAATCAAATAATCTGAAATCACTGAGCTGGAAAAGATTGGGAAATAAATCCAATAATTATTCTCTCTGTTAGTTAATGTGGGGAGATAACAACCAATGAATGACACTCATGTGAAAGAAACAGTGCCACATTTCAGTTTCCTTTTTGCTCACATGCTTTGAGAACAAGAGAGAGTTAAAGAGTGCCAAGCTTCCCCAAGAGCACCAAAACCAATTTTTACACAGCCCAAAAGTCACTGCCTTAACCTGGAACATCACAGAAAAAGGGAAGTCAAAGGAAACTTACTAGGGGATTGGACTTTGCAATTTTCCAATCAATGCTTAAAGTGTTTTAGATGAACTGTGAAGAAAGAAGTTCTCTCAAGGCCTTGGATGCTGCGTGGTGGACTAACATCTCTTTAAAACAGCACTCACACACACAGAACAGCCACACATACTGGCCAACAGGCAACAGTCCCTCAGCACTGTCTCTCCACCAAGGCAGAGTGTCTCATCCAGCCAAAATGAACATGCTGAGATGCTGCCATCATTCCTCCTGTGCTCTGTATTCTTTGACAACATGGCTGCTGAAAGCCAGACAACACACAGGCAAACAGAAGTAGTCTGCTGACCTTCAGCAGTTAAAATCCAGGACACAGTTTTATTGTCTCAGTAGATTTTTAAGCTGGGCACGTGCCCAGGCAAAATTGCAACAATAAAGTGCAAAAAACTCCAAAAATCAAATGTTGCTAGGAAAGCAGCTTCTATATAGCAATTTCCACTCCTATCCAGGAGAACTTTCTATTAGTTTTTATCTGTCCCACACAGAGCCTGCATAAATCAGCATAAGAACCTACAGGAAGAGAACTCACTTCAGCTGGATGAGTGAGCCAAGTTCTTTGCCACTGAGGAATGGGGATTTTAAAAAAGAATTTGAACATAAGCATTAAGGTGAATGAAACCTTAAAGAAGACTCAGGACCAGGCTGCTGAAAAACATGGAGACAGAAGACAACTCTTCTTCCATTTGAAATGCCAATACTGATTACCTTCCACGGACAGAGAAATAAACCAAGTATAGAGGGAGTTGATTAACTACAGACATTAACCTTTGATACAGTTAGCTCTAACAATTCAGAAGCTTAAGGGAAACACTTGCACTTGTTTAACCACTTAGTTTACCGAAATACCAGCCTTCTGCTTCCCAGCCTTGCAGCATTGACCAGTACCTGGAAGGTCCCTTTTGACAACAGTTCCTTCCTTTCTTTCCCATGCTCTTGCAAGCGCTTCTGCCGCTGCTGCATGGAACTTGACTCGCCTGCCACTAAACCACTGAAATGGCTCTTCCCATCCTTACAGCTCACTGTTCCTTCTTTTCCTTTGGCACTCTGGAAGGCAGACAAACGATTGGGCAAAGTTATGCTTGTACTAGGCTGCAAAACAAAGAGCAAAAGAGGTAGCAAAGAAACCAAGCACCTGCAAAGGCTCCACAAGCTCTCAAAAAACAGTAGCTGTTCTTGTGCTGCATTCAGGCCCAGTGTACATTTACAAGGCAGAAAAGGACATTTCATTTTTTCAGGCTGAAGCAAAAGCTTGGAGCAGTGCCATGCAGCAAGTTAACTCCTTGGAGACTGAGCAACTTTCAGTAGAGAATTACCTGGTGATTTGTAGGTTCTTTCTTCCCTAGCAGCATACTGCCAGTCTGTGTTGGAGAAGCCCCACTTGAGTGGGCTGGTCTGGAAGGGCCCTTTTTACTTTGAGAGAGAAAAGAGGACAGAAAGCCTCCCCGGGACTGAAGAGAATGTGCTGTACTCCTTTGATTGCAGGTCATATCACTAATGAAAAAAAAAACCCCAAACAAGTACAACATGAAAGTGTAGCAAGGCAACCTGACAAAGACCCCTCAGTAAGTGAAGCGGCAGCTGTTTGAACCACTGGAAGACAGATGTTCATTTCCAAGCCAGTGGACCACTATGCATTAAACCGTTAGTGCCTAGAGCAGGTCATTATAATTACTGTAACCAAAAGCTCAATTCTCAGAGATGCCACTGAGACAGCTCAACTGTTGCTGAATCTCCTGCAGGGCCACCTAGAACTCCTTTTACTCGATCTGGTTATTTTAGAAAGACCCTAAGAGAAAGGCAGGGGAATCCAGATTTCTAAAGAATCTATGCAGATGGGATTCCCAATTCAAAGAATAAAACAGTCCTACTTTGAGAGACATTCAGTATCCAGTGTTTCATTGAACACCCTCTGATAATCAGCAAGTTATGTTCAACTGTTTTACAGCACAGGTCCTCAATATCTCAAAATCCAGACCCAAAGAAAATAAGAGAGCTACAGCCCATTTCTATGACTATAAACACCTCCCTTCTCAGTCCACAATGCCTAGAGGAGCAGCTGCTTCCCAGAACATAACTGTCTGACCTTACTTTGCTACAGCTTCCTCTGAGAGCAGAGTGGCAGCAAGGGGAAGGGGAATACAATAATCTTCACTGTGTCTATCCACTCTTCAAGGAAGGAACTATTCTACCAAAGCTGGACTTTGGGTTAAGCAAAGACATGAAAATAAGCAACCTGAACTGGCTCCCAGACTACGAGACAAGTTGCAGACATAAGAAGTGCCACTCTTTAGGCAAGTTTTTCAAATTCAAATGGGCAAAAATAAATATGGGAATAAATTATCCCATCCCTCATGTCACACTCATCCATCTGTGCAGACAGCATCAGGGCTTTCCACACAGAAAAAACATAACACAAACTCAACCCTGTAGCCTGTCCTGTGCAAAGACTGCAGAGCAGTTATAAGATAGTTCAATAGACACTTGAGTCTATTTAATCAGACAGCTTTAAGATTAAAACATTTTGTACATGGTATCTGCTACAACTTCTATTTGTCACGGTCAACAGGATAATTTGATCAGTCCTTCTCCCGTCCTAATACAAGTGAAAGAAGCACACGAGAAAGTCAAAGCCACAGTGTTATTCAGAACTTGTAGCTGAGCTACAAATGCTTTCAGATCCTTTTAAAGTAAAAAAAAAAATCCAAAAACACCTCAGTAGCACAGTGAATTCAAACACACAGACTTGCTTTGCCTGACACTGTACCAGGGGGGAAAAAGATAACAATTAAAGAAGCTGTACAACTGTGTATGTTGCCTAATTTCCACAGATAGGCATAAAACAGATGCAGCCATAAGACACACTTTTAACTGCAGCAAGTTTATGGGGAATTCTGTGCGTAACTGAGCCTCACAGAAGAAATGCTCAATTTCCCTTGACTTTGCAAAAGCAAGAAAACATCTCTGTGTTACAAGAATCACTTTGGGTCATACAGTAGCAGTATCTACAAAACAACACAGGGCACTCACCTATGGCACTGCAGGCACTCAAGTAAATTGGAATCAAGAGACAACCCACTTCATTTGAGCAATACTGCAGGATACTGCACTGCTACCAGTGCCCTTGATGCCCAGAACACCTTGGTGCAATGCTGAGAGCAGAGCAGAATCACTTATACGTGTGCTTGGGCTCTCACTGGTTTGCAAGAACCTCCCAAATCATGAGAGAGATGCCTGTTGTGAATTCCCCTATTAAACCTACTTAGGTCACCATAATTTCTGCCTGGATATCTTTCTGCATTGATTCACAGGGCAGGGCACAAGGAAATGACCCTCCAGGATCCTGCCTGACCTAACAAGAGCAGCAGAGCTCATCCCCAGCTCTCCTACTGCAGGCACTCACAGTTCAGAGTCCCCCAGTCGATCCATGTTGGCCACATATGCAGGCAACTTGTGATGCACAACTGCTTGTTCCATCTCCAGTTCCTCTTTCTTCACGCGGGAGGATTCAGCCTGCAGAGCAAACAGCTACAACAAGAGAAAAGAGCCAAGTAAACAGAGGGTCACTGAGACTCACCTCCTTCCCACTCACTGAAGTTGTTTACTCCTTTTATTTCAACAGCCCTAGAAGGGTGGGGAAGGAAGAAAGTTGCTCTGACCAGCTGAGCACCACATTAATCCAAGTAGTCAGAACAATCAGTACTTTACACACATGAAACTGGAGCCTACTTAAAACCCTTCACTACCCTCCTTGGGCTGTTGCTGGGGGGCCATTAGTGGTGCTGGGAAACAAGAACTGGGCAGGGCAGAGATTACCAATCCCTCTCTGTGCAGCAGTATAAGGTCAGGGCAGTGTGGGCACGAAGCCCAGAAGGTAATCTTCTTCCCACAGCCAAGGGTTTGGTGAACTGACAGGGTGCAGCAAGGTCAGTGACACCAGGTCACCCTGAAATCCAGCTCCATACCCTGTGTAACTCCTTCCCAAGCACGACAGTGAGATTTAGCTCCACATTATGGAGAAAGAGACATTCTTCTTTTTTCCCTTTAGCAGAGAGGAATCCCAGGATGCAGCTTTCTGGGACAGATGTGGTTTATGCCTGTGACTCTTATTCACACGAAGAGTTCCTCAGGCTTTTCTGTTTCTGTACATTTGTTTTGCAGATATGTTGGTTTTTTATATTCTTTTTCCTTTTATCATAATATTTAAGGAAAGAAGTTACAGTTACAGAAAGAAAAATGAGCTTTAGAAATCTAGCTTGCTATTTATGTATTTGCATTGTTTCAACAGCGTAAAACAGAATCACTATGTAATTTCAGCTAGTATCAAATTCACTATTTATTCATATCTTTTTTTTTAAACCTGTATTCCATAGGTAGCTGGTTCCTCTTCTGACCTGAGCGGTTCTCCAAAAGGGAAAGTCTACTTTTACCTCTATTTGCCAAAAAACCCTTATCCAGACCACAAATGATGTCAATCAACATGCCAAGCACAAACCACAGCTTTAAGTTGACTAAAAGTAAAGAATACAGAATTGGAGGAAATAAGAGAGCTCTATTTCAAAACATACCTTATCCTGTTCTCCCTACTCACTGACCATCCCCATCACTGATGCAGAACCCTCCTGTCAAAGTCTGACTGATCTGCTAACTCCACATAGTACACAGTGACAAACCTCGCTTTTTTCCCCCAAAATAGCCTCCTTTTTGAAATCAATTATTCTATTTTACTTCAAGATTTTTAAGACAGTGTTGAACAGCTATTAAAACGGTAGAAACAGGAAGCACAACATACAACATAATGTTTTATAACACAGGAGGTAAAGCATGAAACTACTGAAGTATTTATACAGAAAAAGCTTTTACTTGGTATGTTTGAGGAAGTGAAATTAAAGTTCTGCTTACATGAATAAGCCTTCCCACTTGTATGTGATCATCCACATGTGATCATGCACAGTTTAGAAAGCTCTTAACACTGCAGATTTCACTAATCTCTCTAATAGGCAGTTATACTCGGAAACGACTGACCCATGTTACATATTCTTACACCCTCTCTCTAAGTATCTGCTGATGATACTGTCAAAAACAAGACATGGAGCTGGGCAATATTTTGTCTGAATCAATTGACTCTTCTTATGATTTACTCTAAGATCTAGAGTTGGGAAACAGACATTCACAACATTTCCATTAGTTGATCTAAACTGCTTTAAGTGCACATCAAACATGGTGAAGTGGCCATTTCAGAAGCAACGGTTTCTGTCTCTTTGCCAGAATTTACTGCCCATTTCTATTGCTTCTATTGCTCTATCAGCTAAAATCTGGAACTGACTGGACACTCTCCACAAAATCAGCCATACATCCCTTTCAACCCAACTCATTCTATAATTCTGTGACATACACCCTTAACTTGCCACTAGTTTCACCTTGTCTTGACTTTGCAATGCAACAGAAAAGGAGTTTGTATAGTATCCAGCCACCTGTCAGACAGTACAGGGAGGGAGACAATCACCTCCAGCAGACAGACAGGAACACTAAACACATTTGACAGTATGATCACAACACTAAGTTTGCTGGAGACAACTGAAAGATAAATCAAAATAAAACAAAGGACTTAAAGAATCTGCCTTAGAATAACTGCACTGAACTGAACAGTTACAATGTTCTTGAATGGATGGAACCAATTCTACAAAACTCACAGCATCACACAGTGAGCAGCTAAAGATAGACTTCAGTTCTGACCTTATGCCGCAATGATTCATTTTCTTCTTGTATGAGACTGCTCCTGAGACATTCAGCTTCAAAGTTCAGTATAACCGGAACTGGTAACGAATGTTAAAGAAAATCAAGGCAAGAATTTGCATGCACCTGGCTTAATTCTAAAAGCCAGCACTCCATACCGGCCATTTGCCTGTAAAAACAAAGCTGCCCAGTCCATGCAACTAGCAAAAAGTATGTGCATGACCGGAAGATTAGCAAAAGCTTAGTTATTTAAGTCAACTTTGCTGTTGCACAAACTATTTCATGTGGAATTTGCAAGGATTTTTAGATTACTTCTTTTTACAGTCAGAAGTGGAGGACAAGACAGGTTCTGTTACTGCTTTACAGGATACTGAAGAAACAGTTCAAGATGAGCTGTATTCCAGCTGCAGCATAAGCCTGCCCATCACCAAACAAGACAGAACTCCGTAGTGTGGGGCAATAAACTTATTTCTGCAAACAATCAACTGCCCTATTATAGTGAGCTGTCACTAGGCAATGTTGTGAACATAATGTGCACAAAGAAGGATCTTACAGAAGATGCCAGTACAGTTATGGACTATGACCCAAGGTTGTATGCCTGTTTTGTACTGTGTCAAGCAAACAGGAAAAGCATTTCAGAACAAGATGTGCACAAGATTTCTAGTCACTAGCATAGGGATGATTCAGCATCAGCAACAACCACAATTGCTTGTGCCTAGGGAATACAACACATCATCAGATAACTGAGTAATAACGACTCCAACATTCTCTGGTAAACACCAGCTTTCTATTAAGTCTTGGCTGTAAACAATCACCTGAAAGCAGCAAGTTCTGTAATACTATATTCTTGGCATCACTTTTAACAGTACCAGGGCAAGGGAGATTTAACTATTAGTTGCAAAAAAGGATATGCATGCACTGAAATAAGACACTCAGGAAGTTGTGCAGAGACACGATAAATGTGTCTGCCCACTGGCGCGAGAAATAGGTAGCAAAGGTGGGGTTGGAGTCTGGAGCAGGGAGGAAGGGCAGGACAAACCAATCCTTCCACTCCGCCTGGTTCTGGAGCTCGGAGGCCTGTTTGAGGAAAAACTCTTGTGCCTTGTCATTGCGGCCATTCTGAAATACAGCAAGAAGAACAGGGCTCACACTTCCGTTAATGGTACCAGATTAGGTCTAGGAATATTTGCTTTTTTTAATGAACACAGTAACAACTACTTTCACCACCTGACACAGCAAGTGGTTAGTTATGGATTCATCAGGGAATAAAAGAATCTCAAATACACTAGGAGAAGCTCGCAAATGCACTTAATCCAAAGTTCTTTCTACTCCCCACAGTCCTGTATAAAGGCTGAGACAAATCAAATCAAACACACTGATTTCCAGTTAAACCAGTGCAGAGTACTGTATATGAGCACTCATATAGACGACCAAAGCAAAATTAAAATTACTCAAATCTACAGCAGGCACAGCCTGAGAAAGTTTCCATCTGACACATTACTCAGACAGGACTTCACACCTCAGGGTAGGCACACAGCAAAACAAAACAGGAGGAAGCGCACTTCTGGAAATGTGCATTAGATTTTGACTCCTCCACCAACACCCACCATTAAAGATTTTCAGTCAGGGAATGGAATTAAGGAGGAAGAATAAAGGGGAGAACATATTTCATTGACTTTCCAAGGTTTGAACAAAAAAAAAAAAAAAAAAAATCTCTGTTCCATTTTAAGCTCATTATTTTCTGTCCTATTCAAAGCAAGCAAAAAGACATTCATCTTCTCTCCCACATTTCCTTGTTCCAGTTTGAACCTTGTGTTCTCTGCCAGTACCCATTAACTGAGCAGGACTGAGCTAGGAGCACTGCTACCCTTTCTGAGGGGAACCTGCCTTTATGTCAGTGTGAATATCTCTCTCCCAGCAAACCATGTTTCCCTCTTGCCCAAGTTTCCCTATCCTGCACACAAGCTTGTCACGTGAGTCTGCACCAAAGTCTTTACTACACTCCTGATCATGACATATGAACTGCTTGTTTCTTACCCACCAGGCCTGTCAGAAGCGCACAAGGGTATTTTATTGCTTTGGCTTCAGAGACCAGGGTCTTTACAAAATAGAAACCTAAAAATCAAATACTACCTGAGTAGCATGGACAAGGTAGTATCGGAATAAGCTGGTTTTGAGCTTGTTCACCGTTGGCCGATACACATCTTCCAAACGGCTGAAAAGGCGTCGGTCCAGATAACTCCAGTAATCCCGCAGGGCAGCCAGATCATAGCTCTGAACGAACTGCTGCAACTGGTCCACTATCTTATCCACCTAAAGAGGGCAAAATAGGGAAGACTGCAGTCACGTGAGGGCTCCTGAGGCACGAGACCTTCTGTAACTTAGTGCTGAGAAGCTTTAACTGTGTAAGTAGTACAATCCAACATTATGCATTAGAAATCTTCTAATCCTGGAAACACTCTGCATTTGGTATTAGTATTCTCCCACTCTGCAGCACTTTTCAAATAAAAGAAAAAGAAACATAACAGAACCTAGCCAAACAGATTTTGACAGAAATATCACATTTTGTTAAACCAAACTGATGGGGTTTTCTGCAAGTAAGCAAAACTTTCTACCTCTTTTAAAACTCAGTTGATAATGAAAAAAAAGTAATAATGTGATTAAGTGTTGAAAACTCAAGTGCAGCACCTGAAAAAGAAAAGCATTATCTTCAGACTAAAAGGAAAAAACCCTATATTTAGCCAACAGAAAGAGGAAGTCAGTTCCGCTCTATTGCAACCTTTGAAGTACCTTTATCTTTAAGAATATCATCTACTAACAAAGCAGGCATAAAATTTTGCAACAGGATTTTTTTTTATCATTATGTCTTGTTGAAAATAATTTTTGCAATATGAATAAGGCAAATGGTTGTGTGGGAATAGACTTTTGGTTCAGTGATTTCTGATGGCCACGACAGGCATCAGAAAAAAACCAACTGCATCCTGTATAAAATTAAAGTTGTTTAATGTGGTTTGCTCTCCCCTCATCAGTTAGTATCTTAGGACATCATCCAGCTTCTATCTCTGTGGCTTTCTACAGATACAGAAAACTGAAGCCTGTGACCCCAGCACACTCTTCTTGGACAATAATTCCAATTAAGTCAACAATTTGCCGACCTCTAAACATTAGTAAAGTGCTGGTATTATAAAAAATAAAAGCAACAGGCTTTATTAATTATAAAAGTAGGGGTTGTATTGCCGGTCAAAGAAAAACCTGACTGTTCAAAGCACTACACTCGGTGCCCAGAACTGCTGCTACAGGAATATGAACCTCACACAAAGGACTGAAACAGTATTTTTGAGGCTGGCAAATTCTTTGCCAATTTCCACACGTTAGTCAAGGCAGCTGCTGCTCGAGACATACAAACTAAGGAGCGGAGCTATAAAGCCTCTGGATAAAAGTCTCATGATTGAGAAAAGCTGCAGGCAAAGAGACGTCTTCCTGCCGCTGTCCTCTCGGTACGCGGGTCTCCTCCTTTCCTCTCGACTCGAAGCCGAGAATCCTCTGCTGGGTTACAGGTCGGACGTAGGGTCAGGACAGCCGGCCAGGCTGATCACCGGCGCGGGGCGGCTGGCTGGAACGGCAGCCCCTGGCTCGGAAGCCAGACTGGGGAATGGACGGAGCCCACTGCCCTGCGCTAACGCCGCTCCGGAGCCGAGCAGAAGGGGACCCTTCAACCAGCTAAAGCCTCCCGCCAGGAGGCTGCGCGTACATAAGCGGCAGCAGGGCGGCCCGGGATGCGGGGTCCCGCCCGCGCGGCCGGCCGGGCCCCGGCGCCCAGCCGCGCACAGCCCA